>JABSNV010000328.1:0-87431 GCA_024085815.1 Flaveria linearis
AAGGTTGAGGAGTCGGTGTTCACCCTGGTCTGTTCCCCGATAGGTACCGTTGGAGTGTGTGGACCTTTCATTAAAAATTCCCATTGATTATGGTCCGTTGTAAAAGAAAAAGGCCTTCAAGCACCGCTTCCAATCTTCAAAATTGTCTCCGTTTATAAGCCTCGGTGGCTATTGGTGCAACCACTCCAAATCAGAGTTGGTAATTTGGTTGATGTCATTTTCAAAGTAAGGAATAGAATCGCTGAACTTCAGTAATTTTGCTGGTAGATTCGCCTGTAAATTTGCTCGTAGATTCGTTGGGCGAATGAGCAGCAGTTTCGCTAGGCAAATGCTATAATAACTTCTAGTTTCGCGCACAGTTTTCGCCGAAACTAGCAGAACTTTCGTTCTAAGACAAATCGCCAGCACTTTTGCTTGAAGGCTTGACTAAGTAAGTGAACTTTCGTTCAAACTTTGTAGATTCACTGGAATCCACTGAAAATTCAGTAAGTCACTGAAGATGGTAGTTTTGCTGGAAACAGCACTAGTTTTGCTGGATGCAAAACTAGTTTCGCTGGATGCAAAACTAGTTTCGCTGGAAGAGTAAAACAGCCTGTTCGAACTGCTAATCAATCTGAAATCACATAAATCACTATGAATTTGTGATTGGATGATTGGATAGCTTCCTTTACTCAAACAAAGTATTTTTGAAAAGGTTTCAAGCTAAAACAACACTCTAATCTGATATGAAAATGATAAAACAGTGATTTCTATCAAAACCCTTTTAAAACCCAATCGATGACAACATCAAGAGCATTAAGGCTCTGATACCATATTGTTGGTCCATTGATGATCGATAATAGTACAAATGATGATAAATGATACCAAATCCCACTGAAATACAATCCAAACACTAATCTATGAAAGAGTTTCAATGTAAAAATTTGAATCAAACAACAATCACACAACAAGGCTCTACGATAAGAAACAGATGATTCCAGCCAACAAACTCAATGAGACCAGTAATGCAAAAGTGTATTTCCAATTAGGGTTGTGCAAACTTGCACAACCGATTAAAAGTTAACATATATAGAAAAGCTAGTTTCGTTAACAATTTCGCTGGGTAGCGAAACTGTCCTGACCAATATTATAGATTCACCCGGCTGCGAAACACAGTTTCACCGAGTGACCTAAGTCAGCTGACTACCAGCGAAACTATGGTTTCGCTGGTAGTTTGTTGGGTCGATGAAACTTCTACAAAAACTAAACCTAAATACTATTACATACAATAGACAAACTAACATTAAACCTATTACAAATAAACCAAAATAAACAAACTAACTAAGGTGAGTCCAACCTATACCTGATCTTCAAAATGCCTAGAAACATGAAGAGTAAGAACAAGATCTATATGCATAAAATAAAAGGTTAACTTTTTCATCATATTCAATCTATAACCATCCACATAGATCTAGTGTAGATCCATCAAAACACATGACAAATTCTTACTTTTGCTTGAATCCTTACTTTCACTCTAGACCCTGTAACTCTCTCTCTCTCCTCATTTAGAATACTTTGAGTGCAAGAAATAGAAGAAGGGGTGACTCTTACTTTTTATAGGAACTTTTAGGGTACCAAACTTTCATTTAACCACCTTAGTCCTTGTTCACCATTAAAAAGTAATTTTTAGCCACTTTCAATTAACCAAATTTTAGGGTACCAAAACTCAAGATGTAACAACTCCAAGTAATATATATTACATATATATATATATATATATAATTTTTTGTTTATAAATAAAGAAACATAAGTAATATACTTAGCACTTTAACATTGGCATTCCATTAGATTATACTTTTATGGTTCTTTATTGTCATAATATTATAAGCTATACATCATGTTGCACCTATATAAGTCATATCAAGCATAGAAGCTATCTGTCATATTAGATGTTGTCAAAAAATATCCTAAGGATTAAGACATGCAGGTGAATAGATGTGAGTGAAGGGATTTACATGCAGGCAAATCACGTTTAAGGATTATCACGTATAGATGTCACACCCTTGCTTATAGTGGCAACATGAGGATAAGGAGAATAGGATCGTCATAATGCATTCGGGGTGGGGGGAAAAGAATCACTAAATACATTCCATCAATGAATCATGATGTCGCCTAACTCATTAAAACTTGCGCTCAGGGTAGCCATTACTATGACAAAATGTCAAATAAAACGAATAAAATCTAAAAGTCCAAACCCAGACAACTAGCGTACTAAAAATTGTCTAACAAACACATAAAGAACTTGTGCCATGGGCTTATCATTGCCAAGTCAGTTTTAGATAGCGTACTAGAATGAGGGTGGAGGTGTTAATCCGTTGGTACTAATAATACCTCTCTACAACTCCCAAACCAGAGCTAAATTGTCATGAAATAGAACACAGGGGATTAAGGACAAGAACACACTCATGAAGGAATCTAGACTCATTCTTATGATCCATACCATAGACATCGGTCCTAAAATAAGTAAAAAAGCATGGCATAATCTAAAAAAATTAAGCATGATTTTCTCAAAGTAAAATATATTAGAAAAAAGGCTATGAAACTCGCCTTAAATAGCAGTAAGATACAAGCTTAAAAAATCCACTACATTATCAAAAAGTTGGCTTACTAAAGGATTAGACTAATCCGATTGGTTGTAATTCATGTATTCAAGTCCTTAATATTCAACCATACACTTAACTATTAGAGTAAGTTTAGTAAGTTGTGCATTATATGTTCAAGTTTAATGTCTCGCCTTTAGTGGTTTTTATGTTAAGTTTTATGTTTGTTATCCAATGCACGTTCTTGTGATAGTTCGTGTTTGTTAACTTACATGTCTTAATTTAAAGTATAAAGATTATTTATCTCTGAGTTTCTTATCATTAAACATCTTATGTTCAATCATTGTTTATTTTGTTAACTTATTTTATAGTTTAAATGTTAGTCTTCAAGTTTATGATTTTGATGTAATTTTCCAGCTTAAAAACTGTACTTGCACTAACATTACCTAGGATGCTTAGAGGTCAAAATGATAACAAAATGTAAGGTTATATTAGAGAGGGTGATGCAACCAAAGCAACCAAAGAGCTTCCATCATGCATGCACTGATGTACAAGGTAGAAGTTACTTTGGAAGTTTTACGCTCTTCATAGAAAAATATTCTTAAATGTAAAATCTTCTGAAGCCAAAGACCAGATCTTCTGAAGCTGTTGGTCCATATGATCGATTTTCAGTACAAATGAAAGGTTTGAAACGTTCAATACCAGAAGTAACAACACACACAATGATTTATATGAACAATAAAGACCAAAATGTATTCAAATATGATCCATAAAGCAACAATACAATCGAAATAAGATAAGCTCAATATAATCAGTGACAAACAGCTTACAAAAGTCACTTGCAACAAAATACTCGATTAGGGTTTTTGCAAGGATGCCCAATAATGAACAAAACTATTTCTATATATAGCAGTCTTAGTTTCGCAAACAGTTTCGCTGGCTGTGAAACAGTGCTGCCGAACCTATAGTTTCACCCCAGTAGAATCAGCAGTTTCGCCGAGTAAACTAACAGCTGACTGTGAGCGAAACTACAGTTTCGCTCACAGTTTCGCTAGACTATAAAATGAAATAAACTAAACCAATCAACTTACAAAAGTAAACTAATATTAATCCTATTACATAGAAATATATACAAAAACTCCTATTACATAGAAATATATACAAAAACTAATCTAAGATGAGTCCAACCTATACTTGATCTTCAATACTCTCCCTAGGTTGGATCTCACCATCTTCGCTAGTCTTGATGTCTCTATTCAGCTCCAGTAACCCCTGCTTCGGCACCGGATTTATCTGTCTCACCTCCTGCAATGTGAGCTTCAGTAATTGATCCTCCTTGGTCACCTCCTGCACCATCAGCTCCTTCAGGACGAGCAATAGCTTGTACAAATTGGTTTGTCAAGTCCCAGATCTCCATGTTAAGATCATCATCAGCCCTTACTTTCTCTGCTAGCTCCTTCACCTCGGTTCTCACTCCCCCTACTTTGTTGGCCACTACCATAAATAGGTTTGCCTTTTTCCTCGTCTCCTCCCCTGCTCCTGCTTTAATATGGTTCTCACAAAGAACAAGCAGGTCTTCATCAGAGAATCCAAAAACCTCCATCGGATCAAAAAGTCTATATTCTATTCCACCATTCACCCTGATCACCGCCTCCCCCATATTGTTATCATAAAACCACTTCTCGAATCCTTGTAGACGTTAGGGGGAGGGATTCGCCAGCCTAACTCTGTGTACGGTTTTTGGTGGCTTCATACTCAGCACAATCCTATCTTTACCTGTCACCTAGTCCTTGTCTTTCTTAGACCTTTTCCTCTCTGCTTTCATAAACCCAACTGACTCGAAGTTGTCCTTCAGTCCATTCTTAATTTCATTCTCTAACAACTTCGCTCTTTCACTCAAATCAGCATCAAATAGAGGCAAAACTGCCAACCTTCTCAGATCCCATCTTAGCAAGGTCTTGAAAGCCTTCCTTTTGTGTAGATACATGATACCTCCCCGTCTCCTCTTAATCATAAATATCTTGAGGCCAGATTTGTATTTCCAATTGATGGTCTTTTTGTCGGCCTCCTTCTTGCTCAACCCTTCCATGTTTTGGAATAGGGGAGTTAGCTCCTCATGTTCCTTTTCTCTCACAAACCAGTCTCCCTTCTCCATCTCTATCACATCATTTACATTATCCCCCTTCTGGAATACATAAGTCAGAGGCCTTTCATCCACCTCATAATATTCTGGTTCAGAGCTATAGTCTACCAGTTGTTTATCATCTTCCTCCTCATCTACTAACCCCTTCTCAATAGTCTTCTCAGTATATCCAGTCTGTTTTGCTATTCTCTCCTTTCTAGTAAAATCATCAAGGTTCATGCCAATATCAACAAACCCAGCCTCAATCACCTCCTCTACATGCTCCACATGCTCACTCTCTATTCTTCTTTCTGATCCTCGTGTTTCTTCTACTCCTACACCTGATGTGTCCTCTCCTGCCCTGGAAGAAGTACCCATATTCAGAAATGGGTACTTGGAGGTATCAGTCAAATCGTCTAACTCATGTTGAGTTAGCTGATTGGGAAGGCCGGCTGCAGCTTTCAACTGGTTCACCTCCTCAAGCAGTCTTTTGATCAGTTTGTTTTGATTAATTAGCATCTTAGTCATTCCCTCAATCAATTCATCCTTCTGCTTATCCCTAATCTCTTGATTAATAAGCTTTGTCTTAATCATACTCAGTTCATTGGAGAGAGATGTGTTGAGGTTCCTGATTACATCCTCATCTAATCGTGCACTTCCTTCAGTTTGTGAGGGCTCAGTAAAGGTTTGATGTCTCTGCTTCATCCTCCTCTCAGTATCTCCAACATCGGCTTTCTTCTTAACCCTTTTCTCCTTCTTAGCCCTGGCCTCAGATGCCATCTCATGAACCTCCTCTTTAAAAACATAATCCTTTTCCTCGGTATATCTCTTCCTCTTCTTTAGAGCTTCAGTTTGTTTCTGTCTCGTTTCCTCAGCACATTTGTCCTCAGACTCTATCACCCTCCTGATATATGCCCAATGATCTGGAGGGTACATGTTCTCCCATAAACGGGTGATCTTCCCACTAAATTCATGCCTGATTTCACAACAATCAGCAAAAATGCGAGTGTTCATCGACACTAATCTCTTTATCTCTCCATGTCTTGGAACGTTAGGAATGAGATCATCTATGATCATCTGAAGAAATCGAAGATATAGCAGCCATTTATCCTTCTTTAGGGCCATCACATTCTCAACCATGCACGCAAATATCAACCTGGCTATGTTGGCCTTCTCTCCCCTACAGCATATCACCATTGCCTTGGCACAATCCAGGTTCAGCCCGTCTGATCCACCTTTATGGTGATCTAAGCACATAAAAAATACATGGGCTATATATCTCCACTCCTTGGATGGAAAGGATTTTTTAATTCCTTTCTAGTCCCAAAAGGAAGACCCTCATATCCCATTGAGCGGAATGCATCAAATACTTCCTGGTCGGATATCTCAACCTCCTCTCCAGAATCCTCTTCTAGCCTCGGTACTCTAGATATAACCTCATCAGTAATAATAAGCTCATTCTCCAGTACTTTGGCTATAATCCTCTGTGAGTCTCCCCACGTATCATACTCAGCCGTACGCCAGAAGTCTCGGATGTGCAGATCATATATAGTGGTGGAGTGCGAAATAGCGTAAGCAATCGGGGATCTCTGCAGCCACCGTATACAGTCTCTAAACCCGGTAGCTTTCGGGAGTGTGTCATCTAAGATGGCCGTGATGTTGTGCCTCTTATCAAACTTGAGATTAGCCATTTAAACTGAAAACCAGGTAGAACAAGTTAGCATGATATATAAAAATAAGATTAAGAAAAGATAATAATGAAATATAATTAAAATTAATCAAGAGGATAGTTTCGCTAGCCGAAACTGTAGTTTCGCAGAAATTATTTTAGTTTCGGCAAGTGAAAGAGACAATATCGGCAGCAGAAACTATCAGTTTCGGCTGTACAATGTGGTAGTTTCGGCAAGACAACATGGTAGTTTTGACTGGTCGAAACTATAGTTTCGGCGCAGCGAAACTGAGTTTTGTTTTGCGAAATTGTTAAGTTCGCTCGGGCAGCATAACTGCACAGTTTCGTTGAATAATCAAGAACTTTCGTTCAGTTTCGCTAGAAAATGGGTAGTTTCGCAGTAAGAACTGCGAGGCAACCCATCGGTCTTAATCAAAATAAACCCCATTGACTGACTAAAACCTATAAATAACTATGGTCCTGAGTTCAAAACTCACTTGCGAAGACAAATCAGTGCAGAACTAATCCAAAACAACACAAATAAGCAGATTCGCTAAGAAAACCACTTAAAACACCTAAAACCCTTATTTCTCGATACTGCGAAAATGAGAACGCAGTTTCGGAGAAGGTCCTAAATAGTAGGTAGTTTCGCAGAGGAATCAATACTTTCGCAGTGTAAGTTTCGGCACAATTATATACTTTCGTAGAAGCATAACTATTGTTTCACTAAGCGAAAGAATGGTCGAGAGAACCAAAGCAAAAGTGTCAGCGAAGCTGCAGTCTCGCCTGGTGAAACTACAGTTTCGCTTTGCGAAATTACCTGCGAAAATATAATTTCGCAGAAAACCCTAAAATTAAAATATTGTTTTCTTTTCACTCAATATTAAAAAATTTAAAAGAAAAAATAAAATAAAAGAATTTAATACAAAATAAACAAAATAGAAGATGAAGAGCAAAAGAGAAAGCCCCACACGATCACACCAAACATAATATTGTTTTTGACAAAAACAAAGAAAAGAGCTTAGAGAAGAACGAGATGCTGAAAGAATCATCTGGAGAGTCATAGTTTGGTGAGATTGCAGATATACGTGTCCTTTTTAAGCCCGTGCCTTCTTCTTTTCGACAAGTAAACCGTAGCTGTTGTTATCATGTTGTCGGTTAGTTTAAAGAAGACATTGAATGACTCAGTCCCCACACACATTTGGCAAAGAAACTTATCATGTCCTCATGATATTTTGAACGAATGACACCTACTGATTGATTAATTCCTTTGATGTACAACATAGATCCCTTTTTCAGAAGAAGCTAAATACATATAGACAGCAATTGATGAGAACTCCAGGTCAGTACTCACGTACAGCAAAGGAGATCATCAAGTTGTACTGATGAACACTCCAGGTCAGTACTACTGTACAGTAGAGGAGTTCTTCATATTGTGTCGATGAGAGCTCCAGGTCAGTACTATTGTACAGCAGAGGAGATCATCACGTTTTGCCGATGAGAGCTCCAGGTCAGTACTTCCGTACAGCAGAGGAGATCATCACTCCAGGTCAGTACTACCATACAGCAGAGGAGATGAGCACAAACATGAGACATAATAGTACACAAAGAAGCTTCTAAGATACAAAGATGGATAAGCGTAAAGCTTTTGAGAACAGATGGGTTTTTTTTTAAACAGGGATACATAAGGCAAGAATAAAACAACACAGAAATGCCCTATTTAAAATCCTTTTTGAACAGGGACTTGAACATTATGAAGGCCAAAGATGTCAAGGGGATTATCAGAGTAATCAAGCTTCTTATTCTTTTAGTTAAGCTAAGGGAGTACTATCTACTTTGCTTTCGGGCTGAGCCTATCAAGCAAATCCCAACACGATACTGATGACCTCCTTCATATTGTTCAGGCATCACAAAGGGGCATAAGTTCTGCACAAGAAATCAAGAGAAGCAGTTATTAATTATTCTCCCCCGAAATTTCTACGACAAAACAGGATGAAAAAATTTCTTAAACCTAATTAATTTTTTTTATTTTAGTAAAATAAGATAGAATGGCAAATAGCGATGGAGCATATCAAAAATAAAGAAAGAAAAAAAGAACGAATGAAATATAAACAATATGTACATAGAAAATTTTAAAGAAAAATGGTTTTAAAATGATATTAATCCCAACATTAAGATCAATTCATAAAATAAGGTTTATCAAAAGTTTTTGTGAAAAGAACTGCTTTTTGATTTTTTGTATCAATGGGAATAATATTAATGAAAACCTTTTCCTGAGCATCACGGATCGCATGAATCCGCGTCTCGATGTGCTTGGTTCGGGAATGATGAATAGGGTTCTTGGCGATGCCGATGGGTGCCTCGTTGTCACAAAACAACAGTGTATGGAGAAAGTTGATCCCATAGTCAATCATCTGGTGTTGAATCCATAACACATAAGACCAGCAACTGGAGGCGGCAATGTATTCTGCTTCTCCTGTAGAGAGAGAGAAACAGTTATCTGTTTCTTGCTTTGACATGATACCAGACAATTGCCAAAGTATTGACAGCCTCTAGTAACTGACTTTCTGTTTAACCTGCATCCATTGGAATCACCATCAGAGTAGGCATGAAAGTCAAAATTCCTACCATAAGGATACCAAAGACCTAAACGAGAAGAACCTTTTAGATAACGAAAGATTCATTTGATAGCCTTTTCATGAGACTCTTTCGGGGCAGATTGGTATCGAGCACAATATCCTACAGCAAAGGTGATGGATGACTTGCTATAAGATACATAAGGGAACCAATCATGGATCTGTAAAGATGAGGATCAATCGATTTCCTATTCTCATCAGGAGTGAGGCAGGTTTGAGCAGTAAAAGGAGTCATCTCAGAGGAATCATCCTCTATCTTGAATTCTTCAACATTTCTTTAATATACTTTTCTTGATGAATGAGAATTCCTTCTGTCTTTTGTTCAACTTGCAACCCGAGGAATAAGCACATCTCTCCCATCATGCTCATTTCAAATCGACTTCGCATAAATTCCTCAAACTCCCAACATAAGTTTGGATTGGTGGAGCCAAAAATAATGTCATCGACGTATACTTGCACGATCAACATCTCACCATCTACTTCCTTCTTAAATAAAGTCATATCGATGGTTCCACGAGAAAAACAATTGCTTAAGAGATGTTGTGTTAAAGTCTCATACCAGATGCGAGGGGCCTGATGAAGTCCATAAAGAGATTTATCAAGCTTGAAGACTTTGTCTGGAAAATCTGGATCCTCAAAACCAGGTGGTTGACATACATATATCTCTTCGTCAATGTCTCCATAAAGAAATGCACATTTGACATCCATCTGATAGACTTTGAATTGCTTGTGGGCTGCATGTGCCAAAAAGATTTTGATGGCTTCAAGACGGGCGACAGGCGCAAAGACTTCGGTGTAGTCAATCCCTTCTTCTTGAGCGAAACCCTGGACCACTAGTCTAGACTTGTTTCTTACTACAATGCCACGGTCATCGGGTTTGTTTTTAAACACCCATTTCGTGCCAATTGAAAATTTGTTTGGTGGAAGATTGACCAAAGTCCACACCTTGAGTTTCCTAAACTGTTGCAACTCTAATTGCATTGATTCAATGCAGCAAGGGTCCTAAAGAGCTGCATGAACATTTTTAGGGACGATTTGTGATACAAAACAAGAGAATAGACAAACGTTAATCAAACCAGATTGACTCCACGTCCGAATTCCATCAGTGATAGTTCCTATGATGTCATCATGTGGATGATCTTTTAAGGTTTTGAAATCGACAGTCATGGGTGGAGGGAGTGTGGATTGTTGGCTAAAGGATTGTTGATGGGTAGTTAAAGGTGAAGTGGATAAGGGTGATGATAAGGTAGAGTGAATTGAAGAGATAGGAGATGTTGGCTGAGATGTGGTACATGTAGAGGATGAGGGAAGGGATGCTAAAACAGGTGGAGGTGGAAGGTCAAATGATGATGAAGAAGATGCAACATCAACTGAGGTAACATCATTTGAAGATGTGTAGGAGGGGCTAAGGTTCGACAGGTAATGGAGACGGATGACAGATATTTGTTTGAACATGAGAGACAGATGCATCATCATCAAAAACTGGAAGATTAAACGAGTTGAACACCGTATCGGAGTCAAAGAACCATGCGAGTTCAGATCGAACATCAGAGGATTTAGATTCCTGCCAATCAACATAAAAGGACTCTTAAACAATACGTGTTCTCTTGTTATATACCCGATAAGCCTTTTGAGAAGAAGAATAGCCAACAAAATAACATTCGTCAGACACGACACAAAATTTCGTTTTCTATGTCTGTGTATTCAATAAAGTGCACAAGTAACCGAATGGTCGAAAGAAGTCAATTAGAGGTTTTCTCTTATGAAATAGTTCATAAGGAGTCTTTATTTTGTCCTTAACTATCAACACCCTGTTTAGAACATATGAAGCACAATTCACCGCCTAAGCCCAAAAGATGATGGGTAAGAAGGATTCAATCAACATTGTACGAGCAGCTTCAATGAGGGTGCGATTCTTTCGTTCTGCCACACCATTCTGTTGAGGGGTCCTCGCAGCACTGTATTGTCTTAAAATTCCCTTAGATGCACAGAATGAATCAAAGATCTGATTTCTGAATTCAATACCATTGTCACTTCGGATCGCCATAACCTTCCTCTTACTTATCATTTTAATCTAAAGGATTAACTTCTGTAGTTCCTCAGTAGTCTCTCCATTATGAGCAAGAAATCTCACCCAGGAGTATCTTGAAAAATCGTTTGTGACCACAAGACAGAAAGATTTCTTAGCAATTGATTTAACACTGATTGGGCCAAACAAATCAGTATGTAACAACTCGAGGGGATTGGATATGCTATTTTTAATTTTTGGTTTATGTGGTTTCTTATGTTGTTTTCCCTTGGCGCATGCCATGCATTTTTCAACCACAGAAAAGTCTTTTAAAGGTAATCCCCTAACAAGATTGTTTTTAACTAATTTGTTTATATTTTTAAAATTAACATGGCCCAGTCTACGATGCCATAAGAAAGACTTAGAGGTGGAAGCTTTGGACAGAAGATAGGTGATGGTAGATGTTGAATCCTTTGAACTCATATCAAGAAGATATGTATCATGCTTCCTTGGAGCCCGCATTAGTACCATATCATCTTGAATATCTATCTCAGATTTCAAAAAAAGACATTCATTGGACTTGAATAAGACCGAAATGCTTTTATCACAAATCTGAGAGACACTCAACAGATTGAATGCAAGCTCAGGTACGTAGTTGACTTTCTCTAAAGTAAGGGAGCTGTTGGAAACTTCTCCTTGACCAATCATTTTCCCTCCTTTCTTATCGCCGGTGAATGCGACGTAACCTCCATTGATTATCCGATAATTGGTCAATAGATCTTTAAGTCCCGTCATATGTCTGGAGCATCCACTATCGCCATGCCATACACTATTTACAGCTTTAGTGGATGACTCCTGCAAGAATAATAAAAAAAAAGGTTAACCATGTGAAACAGGAACCCAAATTTGAACAACTTTGGGTTTAGGAATAAGAGATTTCTTACAAAAGAAGTTATTAACTAATTTAGTTAACCTATTACCAAATAATTTCTATTAACATGTCTAAGATGAAGCTGAGGACAGTGCTTAACTACATGATCATCTTTACAACATCGAAAACAATGCGGTTTTAATCTAGGTCTGTTATGTAATAAGATTGGGATTTTATCAATGCATAATTCCTCATCACATTCAGACAGTCTAGAATCAACGTCACTGTATGTCTCATACATGTCTATAGATCTACTTTTATTTGAAAAAGATTGATTATTAACAGAGGAAGATGAGACATTATCTGAAATACATGTGGTACTAGTACCACTTGTACTTGCTTCGGATGAGGATATAACTCTTTCATTTGACACAGAAATTTTAGCTCGAGAAAAAGATGGAATAGGGTGAGAAAAGAATTTTTCAAAACAATTAATTTTAATTTCTCATCACTCTTCATAGTGATATCAGTCACAAGATCAACATAATCAGAAGATGTAGTAGCATCACAATCCACAGAATTTAAAGATGAAACAAAAACATCACTAGAACATGAAGAGATAGAGTCTTTTACAGAATCACTAGAGACAAAAACAGAATTCAAATTAGGCCTATGATCTAAAACAAAATACTAAGATTCAGATGTACTAATGCTAGAGCATCCAAGCCTGCTAGTCGGTCCATAATCATAGTCCTCACGAACATGCTTAGGTTTCACACCTTCTAAACCTGTAGACATACTGTTAGTATCTATTTGGATCAAATCATTGGAAGGATGAGGAACAGGCATAGGTGAATAACAGTAAGTACTAGGAGGAGGATAAACCTTAGCATTTTCATATCCCAAACCTGTTTTAATCCTAGCTCCCCGTTGAGATTTACATAAATCATCATGTTTCATTCCCGATATTGTCCATTTATCAAGCTTTGACTGAAGCTTGCTTGTTTCAAACTCAGCAAGAGCAATCCTTTCACTCAAATTATTAACCTCAACATTTCTCTCCAAAACTATTCTTTTTAAGTGATTATTCTCTTTTAAAGCCTCGTTTAGTTTAAGAGAATATTTAGACTCGTTTATTTTAAGCTCCTCATTAATTAGTTTCAAATCCTTTCATTATCAATCAATAACCGATTAGTTTTATAGACCCCAAATAACCTGATTTTGCAAGCTAATGAACACATATCTTGAATTACCTCATAGAGAAGTCCCATCACCACCTTTTCAGCTGCAAGAGCTTTCTCGCATTGACACACCAGAGTACTCAACTTGTTTTCCTTGACAGTGATAGCAGCATCATCTTTTTCCTTTTCTAAGTTAGTGGTTTGACTTCCTTCCTTCCTGATCTCTTCCATATCACCTTCTTTCACCTTCTCATCCTTCTTCATTTCCTCAGACACTTCAACTTCATCCTTAAATTCCTTGAATGGATCAAAGTCATCCTCACAATTCACCTTCATCTCCTCTTTTACAATCTCAACTACCAGTGCTTGATTAACCTCTTCTCTTATCACTTCAACTTCAGCACTCCAGTCATAGTTATAAATCAATGTTGTCTCCTTCTTATGACTTGCTTCCTCTTTACCCCCACTTGAAACTAATCTTGGAACTCCTGAATTACAAGGATCAGTGACAATTGGCAGTGCACATTCATGTTTGAAGTGTCCCAACTGTTTGCAACTGAAACATCTCAGTTTAGACTTATCAAAACCCAGTTTGGAGTTAGAGCTTTGACCTCCAAAATTCTTACTGCCAGTGCGCTCCATAAATCTTCGGGCTCTAAGTGTCAACATTGCCATTTGCCATTGAATGTCAGTCTCTTCAAGATCATCAAGGTCCACCTGATACAAATCTTCCATCATCATCCCTTTTCCTTTCAAATCCCTAGCTACAAGAGCTTCATAACTCTGAACAAACATACCAAAAAGAGCCATCGTCTCAGATGAAACAGAGGTTTCAACAGTTGCTTTCAAGTTCCCTTGCTCTCTCCCTGTACTACCATAACCTCCAGAGTAGTCATCGGTGTTCACTCCTCCTTGACGAGACGCGTGCATTGGAGAGCTTGCAGCGGAAGACAGTAATGCAGCATTCTAAGTATAACCGAATGTAGGCATCATAGTCTAATTAAATTCCCTCCTTTTTAGATCTAAGTCAAAAGACTTCAATTTGTTGATTACATCCATCAGCTTATAATCAGCAAAGTTTCTCTCTTGCTTCAGCATTCTCACTTGTAAGCTCCATTGAGGTGGAAGAGAGTCTAGGAGCTTATTCACCTACTCGTGATTACCCAACTGATCATCATACTTCTTTAAAGTACTTGATACTGACAAAAATCGAATGGTGATATCGGTGAGATCTTCATTTTGATGTCCTACAAATGAATTGAACTCCTTCTGAGCTTAAGCTTTCTTGTCCTTCTTAAGATATTCATTTCCATCATAGAATTCACACAATGCATCATATAAAGATTTTGCATCCTTGTGTTCAGCAAATCGATTATAGATGTCAGGTGCAAGGCAAAGAGTTAATGCTCCAAAAGCTTTCTGGTCTCGATCAATCAGCTTCTGATCCCTCTTGATAAATGTAGCAGGATCCATGTTTGGAGATACGGTCCCACCAATAGTAAATGTTGGTTTGTATGGACCGGTGATGATAGATTCCTATTGGTTGTGATCGGTGTAGAAGAAAAAGGCTTTGAGACATCTCTTCCAGTCTTCAAAGTTGTCACCGTTTATGAGTCTTGGAGGTCTATTGGGAGCAACACTCTCAAAATCAGCAAGAGTGAGAGAAGTCATCTTTGACATGCTAATTTCTCTGAAGAAAAAGGTATTTTCGCAGGAAAAGGTTTCGCAGAAACTAGTTTCGCTGGGAAGTGGTAATTTCGCTCGCAATTTCGGCAGCAATTTCGCTAGCCGGAAGCAGTCAAATGCTTAGTTTCGTTGAGAGTTTCGCAAGAAACAAGCTTGAACTTTCGTTCAGAATACTATCGGCAGCAATTTAGCTTGAGATGAGACACGAGCACTAATTAACTTTCATTCAATGTTTCTACTTTTGTAGAAAGGCTAAAAACAACTACAGAGTGTATAACACTAGTAGTTTCGCTGGGAGAACAGAACAGTTTCGTAGAAGAACTCTATTTTTGCAGGAAGAATCTGAAAACCCTTTAAACCCCGAAAACAACCTGAAATTACCCAAATCTCAATGAATTTGAGATCTGATGATTCACAGATCTTTCCCAACTAAAAGCAAGCAAAATTCAATCAACTTCCATATCAAATACACTCAAATTTGATCTAGAATTGAGGAAATAGTGGTATTGAACAAAAACAACCAATAAACTCAAACAATCAAGAGCACTAAGGCTCTGATACCATTTTGTTGTTCCATATGATCAATTTTCAGTACAAATGAAGGTTTGAATCATTCAATACCAGAAGTAACAACACACATAATGATTTATATGAACAATAAAGACCAAATGTATTCAAATATGATCCATAAAGCAACAATACAATCAAATAAGATAAGCTCAATATAATCAGTGAGAAACAGCTTACAAAAGGCACTTGCAACACAAATACTTGATTAGGGTTTTTGTAAGGATGCCTAACAGTGAACAAAACTATTTCTGTATATAGCAGTCTTAGTTTCGCAGACAGTTTCCCTGGCTGCGAAACTGTGCTGCCGAAACTATAGTTTTGCCCAGCAGAATCAGCAATTTCGCCCAGCAGAATCAGCAATTTCGCCGGCTAAACTAACAGCTGACTGTGAGCGAAACTACAGTTTCGCTGGACTACAAAACGAAATAAACTAAACAAATCAACTTACAAAAGTAAACTAACATTAATCCTATTACATAGAAATATATACAAAAACTAATCTAAGGTGAGTCCAACCTATACTTGATCTTCAGAAGCTAAAGATGAAGTCTTTTGAAGCTTCAAAGACAAAGTCTTCCAAAGCCAATGAAGTGAAGACTAATTTCTTTTGAATACAGGGAAGACATGCTTTCTCTGATCGACTTTTACATAAAGTTGACCCACTTTCCAC
Source organism: Flaveria linearis (assembly GCA_024085815.1). Lineage (NCBI taxonomy): Eukaryota > Viridiplantae > Streptophyta > Magnoliopsida > Asterales > Asteraceae > Flaveria > Flaveria linearis. Next base: position 15,993 of record JABSNV010000328.1, read on the forward strand.
TGTAACTCTGAAAACTCACCAACTTATATAAGTTGGTGAAAAGGTCCATACTTTTACAACTGTAGAGTAAGGTTTAGAGTTTGTAACTTTCTAATTTGTACCTTTAATCCTTTTTGTAATATATTAGGATGAGAGCTATGGCATGTCATAGTGACAAGTTAAAAGGCAATCTGCATTTTGACAGCACATTGATCTTGTTGTCTAGATTAATATTTCCAGCTGGCTTTCAATGTATAGCCAGTTGTAGGATGTAGTATAAAGTATCTCATGTCCTTGTTTCTTATCCTATACTTTGTAGTACTTGAAATAGAACTTGAGAGCAATATACAATATTTTTAAAAACCATACTTATCTTGTTCATTGTTCTTTTCTTCTGTCTCATTACTTACTTGTGTTCTTAGTATCTTCTATATAAACCTGATTCCCTATTTGATATGTTAAGTGTCCTAACACTCTGCTCATTGTGAGACTGATTCCATTGACTACCCTTAACCAGTCCTATAATTGGTATCAAAGCATTTCAGGCTTTTGATTGTAATATCTCACCATCTTAAATCCTCTTAGTTTCACAAATCACTTAACATCTCAAATGGCAGCTATCATAAAGGCTGATATGGAAACCAGTACCATGACAAAGTCTCCACTGATCACTCCTAATGATTTTGATACTTGGTGCTAAAGGATGGAAGGCTTCATCAAGTCTCAAGACAACAAGATGTTCATGCACCTCTTCAGCTGCTGCTGGAGGCGGTATGATTGTTAGGACCGTGTACGTACGGAGTACTAACTGATTCTTCATTATACCGGATCAAATAGTGCGGAATCCTATTTGATTGGCGATCCAATCAGGGAGAACGAAATCAAGATCACTCCTAACGATTAGAATACGTTAAGAATGGAATAGGAATGATCTGGGATGTTCTGTGAACTTGGAATGGACGATCTGGACGTTCTGGGTCGACTAGGGTTTCAAGTATTCGAAGTATTATTGTTTTTCCACGAATTAAGTGGTATTTATAGGTTACAGCTATCAGTCGTACGATTGAGTCAGGCGACTGGCTCAGTCTTGCGACTGAGTCATACGATTGGTTCATTCGGACGACTGAGTCAGTCTTATGACTCAATCGTACGATTGACTCAATCTCCTGATTCAATCGTGTGACTGGTCCATTCGCATGGTCCAGTCGTGCGACTGAATCAGATAACTTAGTTAAACACATTCATGAACCTTTAATGGTTTAGAACTATGTCTAACAACTATAAACCTATATAACATTGTCATATATGTGTGTAACAATAAACAATATAGATAGATATAACATTAAATAACCAACACACATATATAGAAGAGATTCTCATTATATTGATTAAACATTACATATGTATTACAAGAAGAAGTTCTATTACATTTAAGTTCACTAGACTAGAACTGGGGACATGTGTACCAACAAACTCCCCCTTGGACCTAGTTCTATCTAGACTTTGACTTCTTTCTTGAACTCTTCAAATCTCTTCAGTCTCTCCTCTTTAGAAACCCCAGCATGGATATTAAGTGCGAAGCATAGACGTATGATATGCTAAAACTGTAGTGCTTGCACTATATCCTGCGTGTCAAAAAATAGTGGCCACTTGTACAGCGTATAAACATCGGACGCTGACAAGTTTATTAGCCACATAGGGTCAAACACCCTTATTGTGTCCATCGACCCGTCCTTCTCCAAAACAATGACTGCCTCTCCTGAGCGCCAGTCATAGTACCACCACTTAAAGTGTGGGGTAAAGTCCTCTGGCATCTCCCTCAGTGGAATTCGGGACATTGTGCGCGAAGGTCGCCACTTCAGGACTATCTTCGGTTGACCAGTAATGGGACTCACTTCAGACCTTCTGATGTAACGTGTGGCCTGCTGTGGTCTGAAGTTGACCCATCTAGTCCTGTACTCCCTTTTCAGGGCAGCCTCAAACCAGCCTGACATTTTCTTTCGATCAGCATATAATAGCTTCAGGCGCGCCAGCTGGTTGAGCTCAAAACCAGGGAGAGTCTTCAGATCGTGAGGGAATCTGAAGTACTCTATTCCCCTCTCTCTCTTCACAGCATAAACCCCAAGATCCTCAAAGTGAACCCATGCTATAATCTTCCCTGACACCTTCATGTTTTTCTTGACGTTGTAGAGTTTGGTGTAGGTACTCTGTGTCGCTGTAGCACGTTGGGCTCGGACCTCGGCGAAGCAAGCCGCCCATTCAGCCTTTCGAATATCGACTTCGGCGTTTGAGGCTTGGGCTTGACTTGTTGAGGCTTCTGCTCCTTTCTCCTTATCGCTGAGTTTATCCAGAATGTCACTGTCAAGGTTGTTTACCAAATCTGGAAATACGTTTCCCTCTTGATCAGTGTATTCTGGATAGTGCTGATCTGTGATGTCTTCAATTTCGATTTCTTCAACATTGTTGAGCTCGTCATCATCAGCATCATCAAAAATTAAAGCATCCTTAACAATTTCGTCTGGATTCAGACGAAATATCTTAACAAGCTGCTCATCAGTAACGTCGTGAATAATTTCTCCTTCTTCAGGAGTATAACTCACTGACCTTCTGACGATCCCCTGCAGATCAAGAATCATTGTGAGTTGAGTCTTGACCAGTTGGAGGGGAGCAACATGATGCTCATCTTGCTAAAATCCCTTATCTGTTTAAGATCAACATGTAGAGTAGCAAACATTAGTATAAACTCAAGTTAATTAAACAATAATCATTAAATATTTACAAGATTTTCATATAAGTCAAAATATGAATCAAGTACAAAAGCTTTAGAAATAAACATCTAATCAGTACTTTTGTCTTGGATCATTGCTGGATCTCCAGCTGAAGGGGAGGTAGGTGGGGCAGCAGTTGATGCTCCCTGGTCTTGTCTTTTCTTGCTTCGTTTCTCATGACCAGAGGCAGAGGTAGATGCATCTCCGTCCCCTTCATCATTATCATCATCTTTATCTTCATCATCACCTTCCTCGTCATCATCATCACTATCATCATCCTCATCATCCTCCTCATCATCATCATCTTCATCACCTTCCCCGATCTTGAGGGGCTCACTCTGAGTGCTTTTCAGCTTTAGCAATAGAGTCTTGTGAGCCGCCTCCAGCTTCCCCCATCTTCTCATCAGTCTCAGCCTCGTGTTGAAGCAAGCCTGTGATCTGATCAGTTTGTGCAGTGATCAACTGGGCTTGTGAAGATGTCAACTCCCTCAGTCTCTCAATCTCAGCTGTTTGTGTAGAACTTTGCTCTTGTAGCTGTAGAATCTGAGCAGACTTGGCCTTGTCGGAGGCTAGCAACTGGAGCACCATGTTGTTCAGTGCAGCAAGTTGCTCAACCACAGAGACAGGTAGTATAACTGAGCTCGAGGGTGCAGATAAGGGTTGTGTTTGGTGAGTGGTGGTGGTTGTGGTGGCTGTGGTGAATATGGGAGGCGGTGGGAATGATGTAGTAGGGGGTACAGTGGTGGTGGTGGTGGGAGTGTGAGATGTAGGGATAGTGGTGGTGGTTTGAGGTGCTTGGGATGGAGTGGATGAGGTGGCTGTGGTAGTAGGTGGTGTAGAGGTAGTGGATGTGGTGGTGGTAGTGAGAAGATTAAGCCTTCGGCGTTTCGGCTTCAGCACATGAGGCCGAGCCATATGTTTCCTCCACGTCCCCCTTGACACGGAGGCTCCCCCTCGGTTGCCGGGAGAGGCTGGGGTGTAAGATGGATCAGCTGAAGAGCTCCCAGACTCTCCTGGCCGTCCACCAACCACTCGTATTCCCTGCTCAGTGGCCACTACCCGACTGCCCATAGTCCGGGTAAGTGGCACATCATCAGAATCCTCCTCTTCTTGCACATCAAAATCAGGATGAATTGGAGCTGGTTCTGGTCCTCCCTGACCAACTCCCCCTTGATCAGTACCATCATCGTCATTGTCGGAGTCATCAGAGGGAAAAGCAATCGGCTCGACATCCGAGTCACTATCATCGTGACGCCACTTTCTCCTAGCTGGCGCCACGTAATCCTCACGGGCCAAATACCCAAACAAACTCCTCACCGGGGGCTTGACCTGCTTGCCCCGGTATACTTTCATCCTTCCCAATGTAGTGTCGTCCATGATCTCCAGGACGACAGCATCATCTTTAGCTTTTGGGAGCTGGGGGAGCTTCTGGTCTATAATCATTTGCAGGAAGCGAGGATACATGCATAAGCTTTCCTTCCCCTTAGTTTCGATGTTTTCCACCAAATAGGTGAAAATCATCCGTGAAAAGCTGAATGGGAGGTTCAGCACCAGTGCAACATATGCACTCTGCATCTGCTCAGAAAGCTCATCAAAGCCTCCCTTCCTCGAGGCAATGCAACGTAGAAGCACATGGGCCAAATACTTGAATTGGGGGCACAAGTTGCTTTTGTTAAGCATCCCGAATTGATGTCCCCCGAGTATTTTGCTCTCATAAAATAACCTCGGACAGTAAGGGAATGCAGTCTAATTGGGTGTTCTGCATCGTCCCCAAGCTCCAATACCGTCCGTATATCCTCCTCAGATAGCTCGATATCTTGTCCGAAGATAGAGCTTCTAATAGTATATGGCTCCCTGGATCTGTCAGTTTTATGACTCAATCGTACAATTGACTCAATCTCCTGATTCAATCGTGTGGCTGGTCCATTCGCATGGTCCAGTCGTGTGACTGAATCAGATAACTTAGTTAAACACATTCATGAACCTTTAATGGTTTAGAACTATGTCTAGCAACTGTAAACCTATATAACATTGTCATATATGTGTGTAACAATAAACAATATAGATAGATATAACATTAAACAACCAATACACATATATAGAAGAGATTCTCATTATATTGATTAAACATTACATATGTGTTACAAGAAGAAGTTCTATTACATTTAAGTTCACTAGACTAGAACCGCGGACATGTGTACCAACAAACTCCCCCTTGGACCTAGTTCTATCTAGACTTTGACTTCTTTTTGAACTCTTCAAATCTCTTCAGTCTCTCCTCTTTAGAAACCCCAGCACGGATATTAAGTGCGAAGCATAGACGTATGATATGCTAAAACTGTAGTGCTTGCACTATCTCCTGCGTGTCAAAAAACAGTGGCCACTTGTACAGCGTATAAACATCGGATGCTGACAAGTTTATTAGCCATATAGGGTCAAACACCCTTATTGTGTCCATCGACCCGTCCTTCTCCAAAACAATGACTGCCTCTCCTGAGCGCCAGTCATAGTACCACCACTTAAAGTGTGGGGTAAAGTATTGTGGCATCTCCCTCAGTGGAATTCGGGACATTGTGCGCGGAGGTCGCCACTTCAGGACTATCTTTGGTTGACCAGTAATGGGACTCACTTCAGACATTCTGATGTAACGTGTGGCCTGCTGTGGTCTGAAGTTGACCCATCTAGTCCTGTACTCCCTTTTCAGGGCAGCCTCAAACCAGCCTGACATTTTCTTCGGATCAGCATATAATAGCTTCAGGCGCGCCAGCTGGTTGAGCTTAAAACCAGGGAGAGTCTTCAGATCGTGAGGGAATCTGAAGTACTCTATTCCCCTCTCTCTCTCTTCACAACATAAACCCCAAGATCCTCAAAGTGAGCCCATGCTACAATCTTCCCTGACACCTTCATGTTTTTCTTGACTTTGTAGAGTTTGGTATAGGTACTCTGTGTCGCTGTAGCACGTTGGGCTCGGACCTCGGCGAAGCAAGCCGCCCATTCAGTCTTTCGAATATCGACTTCGGCGTTCGAGGCTTGGGCTTGACTTGTTGAGGCTTCTGCTCCTTTCTCCTTATCGCTGAGTTTATCCAGAATGTCACTGTCAAGGTTGTTTACCAAATCTGGAAACACTTTTCCCTCTTGATCAGTGTATTCTGGATAGTGCTGATCTGTGATGTCTTCAATTTTGATTTCTTCAACATCGTTGAGCTCGTCATCATCAGCATCATCAAAAATTGGAGCATCCTTAACAATTTCGTCTGGATTCAGACGAAATATCTCAGCAAGCTGCTCATCAGTAAGGTCGTGAATAATTTCTCCTTCTTCAGGAGTATAACTCACTGACCTTCTGACGATCCCCTGCAGATCAAGAATCATTGAGTTGAGTCTTGACCTGTTGGAGGGGAGCAACATCATGCTCATCTTGCTGAAATCCCTTATCTGTTTAAGATCAACATGTAGAGTAGCAAACATTAGTATAAACTCAAGTTAATTAAACATTAATCATTAAATATTTACAAGAGTTTCATATAAGTCAAAATATGAATCAAGTACAAAAGCTTTAGAAATAAAACATCTAATCAGTACTTTTGTCTTGGATCATTGCTGGATCTCCAGCAGAAGGGGAGGTAGGTGGGGCAGCAGTTGATGCTCCCTGGTCTTGTCTTTTCTTGCTTCGTTTCTCATGACCAGAGGCAGAGGTAGATGCATCTCCGTCCCCTTCATTATTATCATCATCTTTATCTTCATCATCACCTTCCTCGTCATCATCATCACTATCATCATCCTCATCATCCTCCTAATCATCATCATCTTCATCACCTTCCCCGATCTTGAGGGCTCACTCTGAGTGCTTTTCAGCTTTAGCAATAGAGTCTTGTGAGCCGCCTCCAGCTTCCCCATCTTCTCATCAGTCTCAGCCTCGTGTTGAAGCAAGCCTGTGATCTGATCAGTTTATGCAGTGATCAACTGGGCTTGTGAAGATGTCAACTCCCTCAGTCTCTCAATCTCAGCTGTTTGTGTAGAACTTTGCTCGTGCAGCTGTAGAATCTGAGCAGACTTGGCCTTGTCAGAGGCTAGCAACTGGAGCACCATGCTGTTCAGTGCAGCAAGTTGCTCAACCACAGAGACAGGTGGTATAACTGAGCTCGAGGGTGCAGATGAGGGTTGTGTTTGGTGAGTGGTGGTGGTTGTGGTGGCTGTGGTGAATATGGGAGGCGGTGGGAATGATGTAGTAGGGGGTACAGTGGTGGTGGTGGTGGGAGTGTGAGATGTAGGGATAGTGGTGGTGGTTTGAGGTGCTTGGGATGGAGTGGATGAGGTGGCTGTGGTAGAAGGTGGTGTAGAGGTAGTGGATATGGTGGTGGTAGTGAGTAGATTAAGCCTTCGGCATTTCGGCTTCAGCCCATGAGGCCGAGCCATATGTTTCCTCCGCGTCCCCCTTGACACGGAGGCTCCCCCCTCGGTTGCCGGGAGAGGCTGGGGTGTAAGATGGATCAGCTGAAGAGCTCCCAGACTCTCCTGGCCGTCCACCAACCACTCGTATTCCTTGCTCAGTGGCCACTACCCGACTGCCCATAGTCCGGGTAAGTGGCACATCATCAGAATCCTCCTCTTCTTGCACATCAAAATCAGGATGAATTAGAGCTGGTTCTGGTCCTCCCTGAACAACTCCCCCTTGATCAGTACCATCATCGTCGTCGTCGGAGTCATCAGAGGGAATAGCAATCGGCTCGACATCCAGTCACTATCATCGTGACGCCACTTTCTCCTAGCTGGCGCCACGTAATCCTCGCGGGCCAAATGCCCAAACAAACTCCTCACCGGGGGCTTGACCTGCTTGCCCCGGTATACTTTCATCCTTCCCAATGTAGTGTCGTCCATGATCTCCAGGACGACAGCATCATCTTTAGCTTTTGGGAGCTGGGGGAGCTTCTGGTCTATAATCATTTGCAGGAAGCGAGGATACATGCAGAAGCTTTCCTTCCCCTTGGTTTCGATGTTTTCCACCAAATAGGTGAAAATCATCCGTGAAAAGCTAAATGGGAGGTTCAGCACCAGTGCAACATATGCACTCTGCATCTGCTCAGAAAGCTCATCAAAGCCTCCTTTCCTCGAGGCAATGCAACGTAGAAGCACATGGGCCAAATACTTGAATTGGGGGCACAAGTTGCTTTTGTTAAGCATCCCCGAATTGATGTCCCCCGAGTATTTTGCTCTCATAAAACAACCTCGGACAGTAAGGGAATGCAGTCTAATTGGGTGTTCTGCATCGTCCCCAAGCTCCAATACCATCCGTATATCCTCCTCAGATAGCTCGATATCTTGTCCAAAGATAGAGCTTCTAATAGTATATGGCTCCCTGGATCTGTCGACCACAGCATGTTCCCAAAATGCCTGCTGTATCGACCTGTATGGTGTACACTGTGTAGAGATCGCTCGGAATATCCTTGATCTTCTTAAAAATGTGATAATGCCCGAAAACTCGGCGGCATTCCTGGAGGTCAAGTCCACATGAGCACAAATGTTGTGCTTCGTGCTCATAATCCATCGACTTGCCATCTGTCACACAATGTAAGCAACGTTAGTGCATCAAGAAGATAGCAAATTTAAAGTCAATGAGCTTTACACCTTGGTTAAGTCGGGCGACTGAGCTACCGAATGAACATAGTTGAGCGACTGAGTAGAACGACTGAGCTTTATATGAGTAATTGATTCATACAGGTGACTAAGTCAAGCGAATGAACCTAGTCGTGCGATTGAATCATTCGTCCATCTCAGTCGGGCGACTGAGACTAGTCGTCTTCTTAGTCGGGCGATTGGAGTTCATCAGAGTGTCCAGTCGCCTACTCGACGGTTTGTCAATTCAAATTTGTATTTTGAGCCATACTTGATGTTAAACGTCGAAATTTGGCTCATTAGACTCAGAAATGACCGATTAAGCATATTTTAACTTTTGTTTGAACGTTTAGATCAGTTTTGATTGTCTATTTGGTCATTAAACTTTCGGTTACTGTTGGGTCAGAATTCACGTGATTCTCGAAGTCATTTAACAGTTTCAACGATGAAACACCACGAAGATTACCTGTTTAACCACAAATGAGTGTTAGAACACACCAATAGGAGATAAAAATGAATCAAAAGAAATTTGGACAGCGGTTCTTTAGGTCGTGCGAATAAAGGGGGCGATTTAGGTGAATGAACGACTGATGATGATTCGGCCTGTATTTATACAAGGGCAAATCCCAGTCGGGCGACTGAGCCTAGTCACTTTGGTCAGTCGGGCGACTGAGCCTAGTCGCATTGGTCAGTCGGGCGACTGAGCCTCAGTCGTGTGATTAACCCAATCGTTCATCTCCAATCGGGCGATTGAAGTTCATCCAAATGACTGTTATAGTCGGTCACCTTCAATCGTTCGATTAGTTTCATTCGCACTGCCCATTCGTACAATTTGACTCATACGTGTGTTCCAATCGGACGACTGGACCATACTTATGGTTCAGTCGTGCGACTGGGTCATCCATATCATCTTTTGACCATGTTACCATAACGACATTTAGTTCCATGTAATAGTAGATAAAACGTTATGAACAAGTTGATCATCTCAGACATGACCGTTTATCCACCTGATCATCTCAGACATGACCAATTTAATAAAACAGTTTGATCACCTCAGACGTGATCCATTTATCCATCTGATCATCTCAGACATGACCCATTTATCCACCTGATCATCTCAGACATGACCCATTTATCCACCTGATCATCTCAGACATGATCCATTTAACCTTTCAGAAACAATTTGTTTAAGTAAACGTTAAGCACAATTGGTGACGTTTAGTGGATAACAATACACACAGTCCGACATTGACACATTATACTAAAAAATTGAAAAATCTTAAAAGTACGAATAGAATGAACATGTTTTTGTGATTTTGTTAGGGCAGGTTTGTATAGCCTATTAGCATTGTCATTATATCATGAACAGACTCATTTGGAATCAGACAGGCATATACACCATTACTTGGAACCTTTGATTAGTATTTAACTTTACACACTTGCATATCACAGCTTTCTCACTTATCTAAGACTTCTAAGATCTATCGGGGAATCATGCTTGATATGATAAGTAACGTACTTTGATTATCAACTTCAGTCAGTGCATACACGACGATTGTCAGTATATTTGTCCACTTAAATCCATACACAGACTTTTGACAGGCATTGGTAAAGAATTAAATTATATTATTTCAACCAACATTTGTGGATCCCAAGCTTATATGGTAATCAGTATTCCGTAGAGGACTTTCGAGCGGTCTATAGGTATTTTGACAAGAAGAAACTATTCTTAGAGCTTTCAAAGAGAAGCCAAACCTCAGGTCAGTGCCATCGCACAGCAGAGAGGCACACAACCTATCTCCTTGTTAGAGAATTTCTTATTTTTCTTTTTCACATAACGCACCAATAACATTTTGTTATCAGTATGATTGCGCTTGTATTCATTTTTTTCTTTTGCTCTTTTTGCAGTCACACGCTCACCTTTGGTGGCGTTTATTTGCTCGTTATCCCTTATCGGAAATGGCTGATTGTGTTAACCAGTGATAAGATGGGAACCCACAGTTGATTGAACCGTTTAGTTAGATTAAGTTACCAATGACGTCTACTCGTCTATTGTGTTGAATCTACCGACACAACGTATAGTGAACTAGCACCTCCCTAGATCAACTTTCTCCGTGTAGTTACAATACCAACCAAGCGTACTATCATCTTCCCATTTTGTTAGACTTAGACTTCTCGGATTTATAATTTTCTATGATTTAATTAACTTTGCAGAACCGAAAATCCTTTTGGTGTTCCAAGTAACTCGATGCCTGTGTACTATCACTTTCCATAATTATCGAGTCACATTTCCAGTTTAGATGTCTATGCCTTTTCAGCTTTACTTACCTTCCCCCTTTTTTTTAAGTAAATGAATACTGAAATAAATCTCCCCCTAAAATACTAAAACAGAAAATCTTTTGTGTTTTTGGATTTTATATAACAAGAAAAAAACAAAAAATTAAAAATAAAATAAAATTAACAGAAAATAAACACATAAATACGAGTCGGACTATGTATCTGCTTCTTCCACAATCACATCACTTTTCTTTTTAACGCCGTTGACCTCTAGCAGATAGAAAAAACTAGGTTTATCAAATGGTTTGGTGTAGAGGTCAGCGCGCTGAAAATCCGTGTTAATTTTAATCACATCAATCAATTGTTTTTCATAGCAATCGCGTATGAAATGATATTTAATGCCGATGTGTTTGGTTTTGGATGTTGAACAGGATTTTTAGTAACAGCTATGGCAGCAGAATTATCAACATAAATAGGGGTGTTAGAAAATTGCAAACCGTAGTCGCGCATTTGCTGTTGGATCCAGATAATCTGAGAGCAGCAACTTGCAGCAGCAACATATTCAGCTTCACAGGTTGATAAAGCAACCGAGGTCTGCTTCTTGCATTGCCACGTGACTAATCGCCTTCAAAGAACTGACACCCTGCTGATGTAGACTTGAAGTTCATCTTGCAGCCACCATAGTCTGAATCGCTGTATGCAGTAAGCTCAAAGTCATCATCATGAGGATACCACAACCCCAGAGTACCCTTCAGATAACGTAAAATCCTTTTCACCCCAATCAGGTGATTCACTTTTGGCTTCGCTTGATATCTAGAACATAAACATGTTGCATACATAATATCTGGACGCGAGGCAGTGAGGTACATAAGAGATCCGATCATCCCACGATACATAGTGGCATCCACCAAATCCCCATTCTCATCAGGAGCCACATCATGATTTGTGGCGAGAGGGGTACCGGCTGTAGAAACATTCTCCATATCAAACCGACTCAGAATATCGCTGACATACTTGGTCTGATGTAGGAAAATACCGGTTGGTGTTTGATCCACCTGTAATCCTAGGAAGAACTTCATTTCTCCCATGGCACTCATTTCGAACTCTGCCTTCATCACAGATTCGAACTCTTTGCACAATGCTTCATTCCTAGACCCAAAGATGATGTCATCCACGTAGATCTGCACCATAAGCAAATCACCATCCTTTTCCTTGATGAATAATGTACAGTCAATTACACCCCTGCGAAAACCGTGTTTCAACAGATGGGTGGAGAGCTTCTCATACCAAGCGCGAGGAGCTTGATGTAGCCCATACAGAGCCTTATCCAGCTTGTAGACTCTGTCCCGATGATACGGATCCTCAAATCCTTCGGGTTGACTGACATAGACCTCTTCACGGATTTCCCCATGAAGGAATGCACTCTTCACATCCAACTGATAGACTTTTATCTTCATAAACGATGCATAGGCAAGGAAGATCCGAATTGCTTCCATTCTTGCCACTGGTGCAAACACTTCATTGTAGTCGATCCCCTCGACTTGTCTAAATCCCTGAACAACCAAGCGTGCCTTGTTTCTGATAACAACACCTTGGTCATCCTTTTTGCACTTTAGTACCCATTTGGTACCAATCACTTTAACTCCTTTTGGCCTGTCAACGAGGGTCCAGACTCCAAGTTTCTTGAACTAGAGTAGCTCTTCTTGCATAGCATTGACCCAGGCCTCATCTTTCAGGGCGTCACTGACGTATTTAGGCTCGATTTGTGAAACAAAACATGAGTAGCCCCGTCATTGACATAACCCTTTTCCATGACCGCAGCATAATCAGCAGAGTACAGCTGATTTCGCGTCTGCACACCGGATTGAATATCCCCAATGATAGCCGTGGGGGGATGATTCACACTGATCCTAGTCACTGGTGTGGAAGGAACCACAACCTCAGAGTCAAGATTGGTGACTACAGGTTTAGTATCCGGATTTCCCAATGCTGGTTCAGCAGCTGATGACCCACTTTGTTGATTAACATTGTGATCAAGGTCTGGTTCAGCTGCTTCTTCATCACCTGATGAGTCATCACTCTCGTCTTGAGCAGGAGTCGAAGAACTTGAGGCACCGCTTGCAGGTGTGATGTTGCTTGAATCCAGATTCGGGGTGTTGAGAACATCATACATCATCTGGGTAGCAACTTCATCATCTGACTCAAACTGAGGAAGATTAAAGGATTTGAAAAAGCCATCATAATCGAAGAATGATGATGGACCTTTTCCAGCAGGGGGTGGTGTATCTCTGAACGTCTACGTTGCACCACACTTCTACCTGACCTGTCAAGTTATTGTAAACTCGTTTGTCTGGTATGCTGTATCCTAAGAATATTCCTTGATCGACTTTCTCACTGAACTTGCCATCCTGAGTCTTCTTCAACAGTGTACAAGAGCTCCAAAAGGTTCCAGATACTCCAAGTTAGGCTTGCGCTTCTGAAGCAACTCATAGCAAGTCTTGCCATGCCTTTTGACTACTAACACACGGTTAAGTGTATAGCAAGCATTGGCAACCGCCTCATTCCAGAACTGGACCGGAAGCTTAGAATCAGCTAACATGGTTCTCGCAGTCTCGATCAGGCTTTGATTCTTTCGTTCTGCAACTCCATTCATCTGTGGCGTGTATGCTGAAGTGAACTGATGAACAATCCCCTTTTCCTTGCAGAAAGCATCCATCCACTGATTCTTGAACTCTGTGCCATTGTCAGAACGAATCCTCCTTACCTTCAGGTTGTAGAGTGACTCCAGTTTGTGACGAGTACCTTGAATGATTCAAATGTTTCTGATTTAGCTTTCAGAAACATCACCCAGGTGAATCTTGAGTAGTCATCTGTGACTACAAAGCAGTACCAGTCTCCTGCGATACTTTTTGTGCTAACTGGACCAAAGAGATCCATGTGTAGCAACTCCAGGGGCATCTCTATAGAATTAACTTGCTTGGTCTTGTGAGATTTCCTGGTCTGCTTGCCTTTCTTGCATGAGACACAGAAATCAAAAAGCTGGAAGTTCTTGACAGGAACTCTATCAACTAAGTTATTATGAATCAGATGATTCATCTTCCTATGATTAATGTGTCCCATTCTTCTGTGCCATGAAATGGAGTCCTTCTCTGTAGCTTTAGATAAGAAACATTGAACAGTAGAAGAACTAGTAGAAGCATTAGACATATCTAGAACATATAAGTCATTATATCTAGATGCTGACATTAATACCTGCTCCTCTGGAATATCCATTTCTTTCTTCAGAATGTAACATTTGCGATTATCAAACATGACTTTGAATCCCTTGTCACAAATCTGAGACACAGAAAGCAGATTGTTTTCTAACTGCTGAACAAAGTTGACTTTGTCGAACTTTACCTTTTCATTACCTACTTCTCCTTGAGCAGTAATGTATCCTCCTTTGTTACCAGCAAAGGAAACGTGTCCCCCTTTAATTTGTTTGACATTGAAAAGGAGGGACCTATTTCCCGTCATGTGCCTGGAAGCTCCGCTATCTACGATCCATGTATTTAAAGACGCACTATAGCGGAAAACCTGCACATAAGAGAAAATAATCAGTTAAGGAGGGGGACCCAAGCCTTGACTGGCTTGGGCTTCCCAGAGGAATCAACCATCATGAATTCGACCCACTAGCCTTTATCAGTGGATGGAATTTCAACGTTCAACTTGTCCTTACTTTCAGACTCATCAGTTGTTTTGGCTTTCCACAAACCATCCCTGTGAAAGGATTTTTTGTGGTAAACCTTATACTGATTCACAGTTGGAGCATATGGTTTAGATTCAGAAACAGGTCTCGCCGCTGGCATCACAGACTTGTCAGTGACTTGTTTGTGTGGCCTTTGGCGTGGAGGAGACAAAACGACCGAGAAGGTGTTTTAGACCTAGTAGGTGTTTTCGATCTAATAGGAGTCTTAGATCGCTGTTTTGAATCTAAATTAACTTTGTTGTTCAGCTCCACCTTAATTCTTGGAGTCTGATAGCGAGGACAATGTGTTGAAATATGACCGCGCTGTCCACAAGTATAGCAGGATCTCCATTCATCGGGGCTAGAAGATCTCTTGTGGGGCGGTGAGTAGACCTCAGGAATGGGCTTTTTGGTCTCAGTCTTTGAACATTCACCTTCTTTGACAAACTTAACTTGTTTAACATTTTGGTTTATTTGTCTATGTGGCTGAATATTATCTCTTTTAACTGATTTAACGTGAGTGGTTTAGACATCTTGGATTGTGTGTTATTAGACTTTGAATCCAACCCAAGAGATGTTTGGACATTCTCTTCCACCCGTTTCTCAGCAGTAACATTGCTCGATGCTGAGGTTTTCTGATCATCATCCGGAGAAGCAGATTTAACTACTGTGTCCGATCACTAACCAAAGGAGTTGTCACCACATGATCTTTAATGGATTATTATTTATTGGACGTTGTTTAGTGTTCAACAGGATCTCATGTGGTGGTGGAACAACCTTGTAACCCAAACCCTCCCCATTGTTGCGTTCTTTAACCAAGTTTTTCAAAATATGCGAGGAACTCGCTAAACTATGTAGTTTTTGTTTTAAAGACTCATTTTCTACTTGTAAAACCGCTTTGTCTTTTTAGTCTCTTCAATGGTCTTTAAGTAGAATTTAATGTCATTTTCTTGGTTAAACACAACAACTTCAGTTTCCTTTAATTGCTTATTTAAAGCATCGATCTTTTCCTTATAACTGCTCTCATTTGTTTTAACACTCGATTAGCTTCGGAGCACAGTTTCAAGTCATTTACTAAGTTATCATTGTGTTCTAATAACCTAGCAAATTTTAAGTCAATGCTTTCTCTAAATTTATCACAATCAGCACAAGCATGTTTAGCGAATAATTCATCCTTAGATTGTACCTGTGCAGCTGTGGACGTTCCAGCCATGAAAGCATTTTGAGACGCAAGTTGAGCTTCAGATTCGGAATTCAGCTCATTCTTTACAATTTCATTCACTGCATCAAACGTCTCTTCCAAGTCAGCAGTATCAACATCAGCTGAGCT
Organism: Flaveria linearis; assembly: GCA_024085815.1. Lineage (NCBI taxonomy): Eukaryota > Viridiplantae > Streptophyta > Magnoliopsida > Asterales > Asteraceae > Flaveria > Flaveria linearis. Next base: position 31,687 of record JABSNV010000328.1, read on the forward strand.
CTCCCCTTCGCTCGCTGAGTCTTCGTTCAAGTCTTCCACAGAAGCTATGTTCGCTTCACCATCAGATAAGAACCGAAAGGACCAGTCCTGTCCTTCATCTCCTTGTGCTACCATAGCTTTAGAATCATTTCCTGTGGATGCTGGCTTCTTGTCTTTATCTTGCTATTGAACGAGGAGAATGGATTCCCGTTCCCAGTCTTCTTAGGCTTCACGCATTCTCTTTTGAAATGTCCCTTTTCTCCACAGTTGAAGCACGTGACTTTAGACTTGTCAAAACCAAAGGTCGTATCTTTAGTAGCCACGAGATTCTGCCCTGTTTTCTTCACAAACTTCTTTGCTCTCCGGACAGCACTTGCAAGAGCCCACATGATATCCATCCTTTCAAGCTCGTTTTCATCTACTTGCTCGTAGTCTTTATCGGCAAGATGGCAATTTCCAATCTTACCCGCCACCAGACCATCATAAGAGTGCACAACTGCAGCGAGTAGATCCATGTGCTCTTTAGCAACCTCCACTGTTACCTTTCCCAAATTTTCAGTCATCAACTTAGCAGATTGATTAACAATTGGACTTTGTAGAATTCCAGATGCACCATGAGACTCATTTGCAGATGATGAGTCTTGATCAGTAGATGACGATGCATTGGAGACAAAGGCTGTTTGCAGAGGAGCTCCAGAAGACTTTGCAGCAGGAGTGGAAGTAGGAGTTACATTGTAGAGTGATGGGTCTTGAGTATACGCTGCTCTTTTCGTCCTGTACTGGTGACGCATTTCTTCCTCTCTAGTTTTAGAATAAAGTCATTAATATCCAAGGTCTCTAAAACTGAGTTGTGTCGCATAGTGGAAATGAATGAATGCCAGTTTTCAGGTAGACCATTGCCAAGCTTGAAACTTTGTCTTCCATTGACGTCTTTACCCCATGAGTGTGAAGTTCACTCATCAAGTGATAGAAGCGATCGATAATTTCATCCAAGCTCTCATTCCCAATTGCAGAGAAGTTGTCAAACTCCTTCTTCAACGCTTTACCCTTTAGGGACTTTAGAGTAGAATTCCCATCATACCGCTTCTCAAGAGCTTTCATCAACTTTTTACTTTGCTTGTGCTTTGAGTATTGGTGAAAAATGGCCTTGGGAATGGACTGGGTCAAAAGAGCATATGCCTTCTTTTTGGCATTGTAGGCAACCTTCTGTGTATCAGTAAGTCCACTTAAAGTCAAAGGAACACCATCAGCTCCCACGGGCATGTTATAACCAGTCTCAATAGAGTTCCATAAGTTTGGGTCCACTCTATTTAGATGAATCTCAAAACGTTGTCTCCATTGTGGAAATTCATCTATAGTCAATAGCTTAGGTGGCTTGTTATGGTTCCTATCTCATTTCCAGTAAAAGCAGGTTCTGTATCCTTGAGTCCTTTCCAGCTGACATTGCAAAGTTTTCTGAGTCCATTATGTTATAACTTTAACTTGTGAATGAAACTGCTAATGCGATTGGGGAGTGCGACTGGAATGCGACCGACACTAGCTGTATGCAATTGGACTCAAACGTACGATTGAACAGACGACTGAGAGACTTAGGCGACTGACCAGACCGAACGACTCAACTGGGCGACTGAACTGGGCGATTGACTCAATCGAACGATTGGACGAAACGACTGACTCAATCGGTCGAATGAATGGGAGACTGGACTTCAGTCGTACGATTGAGCTAATCGTGCGACTGAGACTGCAGAAATCGAGATTTTTCACACTTTTGACCTAAAACGTGTTTTGTGACACCCTAGACGGTTGTAAGTCGAAAAACACTGATTTTGCAGAACATGCACACGTAAAGACTAGGTTTTGAGCAGAAAGATTGGATCTTTTAGCGAAAAACGTGGACTTTAACACAAACTTGATTAATCAAACGAAGAATCAAGAGCCAAGGCTCTGATACCACTTGTTAGGACCGTGTACATACGGAGTACTAACTGATTCTTCGTTATACCGGATCAAATAGTGCGGAATCCTATTTGATTGGCGATCCAATCAGGGAGAACGAAATCAAGATCACTCCTAACGATTAGAAAACGTTAAGAATGGAATAGGAATGATCTGGGACGTTCTATGAACTTGGAATGGATGATCTGGACGTTCTGGGTCGACTAGGGTTTCAAGTATTCGAAGTATTATCATTTTCCACGAATTAAGTGGTATTTATAGGTTACAGCTATCAGTCGTACGACTGAGTCAGGCGACTGGCTCAGTCATGCGACTGAGTCATACGATTGGTTCATTCGGACGACTGAGTCAGTCTTATGACTCAATCGTACGATTGACTCAATCTCCTGATTCAATCGTGTGACTGGTCCATTCGCATGGTCCAGTCGTGCGACTGAATCAGATAACTTAGTTAAACATATTCATGAACCTTTAATGGTTTAGAACTATGTCTAACAACTGTAAACCTATATAACATTGTCATATATGTGTGTAACAATAAACAATATAGATAGATATAACATTAAACAACCAATACACATATATAGAAGAGATTCTCATTATATTGATTAAACATTACATATGTGTTACAAGAAGAAGTTCTATTACATTTAAGTTCACTAGACTAGAACTGGGTACATGTGCACCAACAATGATACCAAAGAAAGTGGCTAACTACTTTGAAGAAGACTGAAAGAAAATAGATATAGATCAGAAAGCCATGACCGCCCTCCAAACTGCTCTTCCAAACTCCATATACATAGGCTTCAAGAAGTGCAAAACTGCAAAACAACTATGGGATGCACTGAAGCTTATGTATGAGGGGTCCACTGAAGCAAAGGAGAATAAGAAGGACCTCTTAAAGTAGCAGTTTGAAAATTTCACCTCCAAGACAAACGAAACCATGACTCAATAATACTTTAGGAATGTTGAGAGTGTGGATACTCTAATAGATGTTGGAGTAACTCTTGAGAATAGCGACATTGTAAGGAAGTTCATATAGTCACTTCCCAGACAATGGACACACTATTGTGTAGTCATTAAGAGGACTAAGAAACATAAGACACTCAATCTCACTGAGTTGTATGGTATTGTCAGTGGCTGCCAGATGGAGTTGAACATGCAAAATCCATCTGGTTACTCTAACAATCAGCAGAGTTTAGCCCTTCATATAGTTGAAAGAATTACAGAGAACCACAGCATCATCTCATCTACTACCCTGACAACTCATAAAAGGGTCCTTTCATCACCTTCACGGAGACACCTAGGGAGAGCTATATCCAAGGAAGCCCATTTCAAGAGACAAGCTCATCACAAGCCTTTATGTCCACTGATGAAAGCACATGCAACTTTCTCTTCACCCTTGAAGATTTGGTCTGTATCCATGTAGATGACCTGGAGTACACGGAGGTAGTCCAACAAATGGTCTTCTCACTCATAGAGCCAAGAAATTCTACAAGAGGACAGGAGGAAGCTTCCTATCAATATATCTGATGGAAAGTTTGGGCTAGACAAAAGCAAAGTGAAGAGTTACAACTTTAACCAGATGGGACACTTTGCTAGGCAGTACAAAGCACCAAGGATAAATGGTGGCCAAGCACAACCCAGACCAAACTACACTGGGGGCGGTCCATATACTGAGAAGCCAAAGTAGCAAGCTGCAGTTGCTGTTGAAGAAGGAGGCTTTGATTGGAGTTTCTAGATTGAAGATGCGTCTCCAAACCAAGCACTGAGAGCTGATCACGTAAAAGCCAAGGTATTGGAACATCTTTGTACCCCAGAATGCATTGCTAAAGTTAAAAGATATAGGTCCTATAACTTAGAGACAATATCTGATCTTGAGTCCTTAAAAATCTTAAAAGCTGATTTCAAAAAAGCTGAAAATGATTACAAACTTAAAATAGAAGATTTAGAGAAAACCATTTCCACTCTTAAGCATGAACATACCAACTACAGGATTCAAATCAAAGATCTTATCACTAAGTTAACTGAATGTCAGGCTAAGCTTATGATCAGCAAAGCCAGGGCAATAAAAATGTGTTCTTGAAGAAGAGACGTCAAGAGCATAATATCCTTATCATTACATGAAAAAGTGTGTTATCATAATAAGCAGGGACTGGGATCTAGTGAGATAGCTCCTCCACACACTTTATTATCTGTAAGATCTCCTAGGTTTGAAACTTGTCAAGATGAGCTCTCTTTCATAGACCCCATTAAAAAAGAGGGTAAATAAGAGATAGTAAAGGATAGATCTGAGATGAGTGAAGAAGATCATCCTAACAAGGGTCATTATTCGCCTAAGGAGAGGAAGAAACCAGGGATTACAAAGTCTAAGAGGAAGAACTTGATCAGAGCAATCAAAAGAAAATCAAGAAGGCTTAAGAGATCAACGCCACTTTCAACTCCAACCAGTAACAAGTCTATATTTCTGCAGGGTTTAAAGTGGTAAAGACTGAGGACTCAACTCTAAACTCTAGTACCAAGAGTTCAAGTTCATGTCCAACTCATCACTATGAAGAAATGAAGACTAATCAGTTGTGTACCACTGCTACATAGCCTGAACCATCCACTATCAAGAGCAAGCCTCACCCTTGGAAGCTTGCTGCAACATCTAAGAAGATGAAGATGGAGATGGAAAGTGATCAAGCTTAGCCTTCTATTCACAAGAAGGATTTTATTCTTGTATTCAAACTCTCAGAAGAAATCAGATGATTATATTATGTGGGGCAGTACTTCTCATCTTACCAAGGATTGTATCTACAATCCGAAAAGTACAGTCCACATAACCAAAAAGAAGACTTCTGAGAAGAAAAAGAAGAAGAAATATTTGGAAAGAAAATCTCTTCCTTTCGGAAGCTCCAAAATGGAAATGAAGATAAGTGAAAACTTGCCTTCGGAAGATAAATTGGTCTAGGAAGAAAGGAATGCTTCCGAAGCACTAAAGCTTGATGCAGTGAAAGCAAGATATTCTGAAGGGTCAGTCTCCAAAACTTCCAAAGTTGTCAAAACTTTTAAAGTATTGAAGGTCAAGTCTAATCTTCCAAAGATGGTGTGGAAAATGAAGGAAGACCTAGTGACTGGAAGTTCTTCATCAACAACAACAAATGATCCTTAAAGTCTTAACATAGGATCGATTACTGTTTCATAGTCTTCTATTCATTTTGACAAGCCCAAGACTAATGAGGCTTGGGTTTCCAAATATAACTAACTTTCTCCTTGTTATGCAGGCATAGCTAAAGACTAATAGGAATGTATGGATCATTGACAGTGGCAATTCCAGGCACATGACAAGCAATGGCTCTTTGCTTCAAAACTTTGAGAAAATTGGTAGAGGGCCAGTTAATTTTGGAGGAGATTCAGGAGGTTACATTACTAGAACGGGAAAGGTCACAAATGATAAGCTCAGCATTGAAAAGGTAAACTTTGTTAAGGGTTTGGGAATAATTTACTAAGTGTATTCTAATTTTGTGATAAGAAACATAACATGCTCTTCATTGATCATGAGTGCATTGTTCTTAAGCCTGAGGTGGTCATCCTCAAGAGCATATCCTACTCAGAGCCCCCAGGAAAGGGAACATGTACAAGATGGATTTGCAGGAAACATCTCCCTCAGGATAAGTTCTTGCTTTCTATCTAAAGCAAATAATGATAAGTCTTTCCATTGGCATAAAAGAATATGCCATGTAAGCTTTAAGAACATGAATAAATTAATCAAGAATAATTTGGTAACTGGAATGCCAAAGAAAGAGTTTACAAGTGATGATCACCGTGTTTCATGCCTGAAGGGGAAACAACACAAGGTGTCTCACAAACCAAAGGAAAAGAACTCCATCACTACTCCCCTACACTTATTACATATGGATATCTTTGGCCCCACCAGTGTAATGAGTCTTGGAAGGACCTCCTACTGTTTAGTGATCATAAATGATTTCAGAAGATTTACTTGGGACTTCTTCCTTAGAACTAAGGATGAGACTCCTGAGGTCTTAAAGAACTGTATTCTGAAAATTAAGAATCAATTTGATCACAAGGTCAGGATCATAAGATGTGATCAAGGAACTGAATTCAAGAACCAAATCCTTGACATATTTTGTGATGAAAAGGGTATTACAAGACAATATAGTGCTCCCAGGACTCCTCAGCAAAACGACATTGCTGATAGGAGAAACATGACAGTTATTGAAGCTGCAAGAATTATGTTATCTAACTCCAAACTGCCCATCACCTTCTGGGCAGAGGCAGTCAACACTGCTTATATGTGCAGAATAGAGTTTTAGTAGTTAAGACTCATGGTAAGACTTCTTATGAACTGTGCCATAAAAAGAGACCTTTCATTAGTTTTCTTAGATCATTTGGATGTCCTTGCACCATCTTGAATACCAAAGATCAAGTAGCCAAATTTTCTCAGAAATCAGGTAATACAGACTGTATTGGATACTCTTCCTAAGCTAAGGTTTATAGAGTATACAATCTCAGTACTAGCGTAGTTGAAGAATCAGCCTATGTGATCTTCAATGAGCATACTCCCAATGTGAAAGGTTCTCGTCCTGATTGGATATTTGATATTGATTTAGTTATCAACACTTTTAACAAATCTTGTGAGAATGTTTCAGGATCTACAGGTAACTTATCAACAAGAGATCCCAATTCAAGATTTGAGATGAGAAGACCAAGCAAGAATACTACTAAGCTCCATTAGTAACTAACCCTGCAAATAGAGTTCCTATCAGCACAACTATGACAAATCCAGCTAATACATCTGATGTGCCTACAAATTCCAGCTTAGAGGCATAAAACTTAAATAAAGGAGCTCAAATGTAGGAGGAAATGGTGGTGGTGACAGTGATTAAGAATTTCTTGATGCTGATAACCACTCCATGGAAGACAACATCAATGATGTCAAACACTCATTGGATCAATCTTCTCTTGATAAGTATGTTGATGTGGTAGGTGACACTTTATTTCCAGATTTAAACTTCACAAATTTAGATCTGTCCAATCAACTTGATGTAATACCTCAACTCAAGATCCACAAGTCTCATCCCACCATAAATATCATAGGAGATGTTGATAAAGTGGTGAGAACAAGAGAACAATCCCATGACAAAATGTTTGTTTATACTCTTATTTCTTATCCCAGATAGAGCCAAAGAAAGTTGTTGAGTCTTTAAAGGATGGAAGTAGGGTTGAAGCAATGCAGGAGGAGTTGCTTTAATTCAAAAGATAAAAGGTTTAGAACCTATGTCCTCTTCCTCAAGAGAAGACTACCATAGGAACCAGTGTGTTTTTAGGAATAAGAAGGATGATACAGGACTTATCATTAAGAATAAGACAAGACTAGTTGTTCAAGAATATATACAAGAAGAAGGAATTGACTACACAGGTGTCTTTGCTCATGTGGCAAGACTTGAAGCTGTTAGGATATTCCTGGCTTTTGCATCATCAAAGGATTCAAGGTCTATCAACTTTATGTCAAGAGTGCTTTCTTATATGGGGTGATTGATGAAGAAGGGTATGTCAAACAACCACCTGGCTTGTGGACCCAGATCATCCTGATTATGTCTACAAGCTTGATAAAGCTCTCTATAGGTTGCACCAACCTCTATGAAAGTGGTATGAGACACTATCTTAGTATCTCTATCAGCATGGCTAGAAGAGGGGTACTATACATGAGACCCTCTTCATCAAAGGAATAAGGAATTACTTAATGCTGGTTTAAGTGTATGTAGATGACATTATCTTTGGGTCAACTAATCCAAAGCTCTGCAAAGAATTTGAGAGGCTGATGAAAAATGATTTGAAATGATTGCCATGGGGGAACTCAATTTCTTTCTAGGAATTCAATTAAAGCAAGTTGATAATGGCATCATCATAAGTAAGTCAAAGTATGTACAAGACATACTTACAAGATTCAATATGCCTGAATGTAAGGTTGTAAAGACACCCATCGCCAGAAATCACTCCATTGGACCTGATCTTGATGGGGAGTGTGTAGATGAATACCTTTACAGGGCTAGGATTGGGTCTCTTATGTACCTCATAGCTAGCAGGCTTGATATCATGTTTGCTACATGCATTTGTGCAAGATATCAAGCCAACCCCAAGATGTCACACCTGGTTATTGTTAAGAGGATTCTTAGATATATCAAAGGTGCTCCTAAGCTAGGCCTTTGGTATTCAAAGAATTCAGACTTCAATCTGTATGCTTATACAGATAATGACTATGGTGGCTACAATATGACTGTAAAGTCTACATCTGGGGGTGTTAACTCCTTGGTGGAAGGATAGTCTCATGGCAATGCAAGAAATAATCATGTGTGTATGCATCAACTACTAAAGCTAAATACATTGCTGCTGCTAGCTGTTGTGCTCAAGTGCTTTGAATTCAGAATCAGATGTTGGACTATAGATTCAACTTCGACGAGACTCCAATCCATATAGACAATAATAGTGTTATCTCTATTACAGAGAATCTTGTGTAGCACTCAAGGAAAAAACACATCAACATCAGGTATCATCTAATTATAGATAATTTTGAAAAGGTATTCGTAAAACTAGTCAAAGTTAACACAAATGAACAATATGTTGATCTGTTCTTAAAGACTTAAAGACTTATGATGAACAGAGATTTAAATATCTTGTATCAGCTATTGGGATGATTAACTTTGAGTAAATTTTCTTAAAACTTAATTCAAGACTATTTCTAAAACATGTGTGTACTAAGTTGTCTAAACTATCACCTACATAAGCCTAGCTTACTTTGGAAGACATTTTTTCAAGTGATATTCCTTAAAATTATGGAAATTTTAAATACATTTTCTTTCGTAAGACATTAATATTGTCTTAGGAAGAATATTAAGTCTTCAAATCAGATAACTACTTATAAGAAATTTACCTTCAGAATAAATTTTAATACATCTTTCGAAGTAAAAATATGCTTCTAAGTACTCATTGTGTTTGAAGGACAATTTTCTTCTGAGAGCAATTAAGTCTCGGAAGATTTATTCCCTTAAGAATAAAACTTCGAAGTTCTAATCTCTATCGAAACCAAATATGACTCAGAAGAGAAAATACTCCAAGTATTTTTGTAAGGCCCTGTTCCCGGGACGCTTACAGCTGGTCAATCATCGCACATAAAACATATATTTTCATCGTCTTACACAAAAGCGTTGCAGTGGAAACATTCAAAATGACATTTCATTTCATTATAAAGGCTTTTGCAAAATAATACATCGTTAATCAGTTACAAAATACACTATTTCATTACATCACAAAAGCATTATATGAATGGATGTCATCCAAAGAGCTGAGTAGCCGCCCCGTGCCATCCTCAGCAACCATTACCTGCCAACTAGAAACACATAAAAGTCAGCGTTGCTGAGTGAGTTCTAGTTTTATAAATAAAAAATACTTTACTTTCGTTAAAACCGTTCTTTACTTTCATGCGATCATACATCATACGTACACATAGATAATATCATTATTATCTTCATCATTCATTACTTTCATTCATTCTTTCTTTAACTTTCGTTCATTCATCGCACGTCCTTATCATTCACATTTTTTCATCATTACCTCTTTCCTTTCCATCAACCCATAAACCTTACCCTTCTGTTCCTGGTACTGGACCTAGGCCTATCATAGACCTTCTATAATGGTGCACCGCACCTCTGGCCACAATACCTAAGGTAAAGTTTAGGTGTACCATTGCCATGTGCAATACCCTTCTGTTCCTAGTACTGGACCTAGGCCTATCACAGACCTTCTATAATGGTGCACCGCACCTCTGGCCACAGTACCTAAGGTATGCAGCAATGGTTCTATACAAATGGTTGATCATGGTGTCAAGCTTTACCCTCTTCATGGCACACAGCCACGATTACTAAGGTCGAATGACAAGGATCCCGCTTCGAGTCTGTTGCGAAAACAGGGTCGCTCACCCCATACACTTGCTTGCAAGCCTTTCTTACTTTCATTCATTCATTAATGCATGCATTCATTCATCATGGTACTCTTTCATTATCTTCCACTTTACGCTACATAATACTTTCGTTTCATTCATTAACATAACACATAAAGCCACGGGAAAGATAAACATACATCATAATAAGGAACATCAACATACACAGTAGCATCATCATACAGGGCATCATCATACTTACATAACATACATCATGCATAAACATGCAACATCATCATGCCCAACATACCTTCTAAGACCCCAACGATCATCTTACTTGAACCTACGGGAACTTAGACGTCAAACTTACGTCTGCACTTTCCCCTGAAAGTCAGAAATTTAACTATGCTTTTCCTCGGGTACACCAGGCCTACTTGGGCGTATGGGCACCCTTCAGTCGTATGGCCTCCAGGCGACTGAACATCATGCGAATGGACCAATGCGGATGAACACTAATGCGGATGAACACCTCAATCGTGCGAATGGACCTCATACGGATGAACACCAATGCGGATGAGCACTTATGCGAATGGGCCCTTAGTCGCATAACTCCCATGCTCATGCGACTAGCCCCCCAATCGTGTGAATGAATCTCAATCGTGTGAATGAACTCCAGTCACACTTCATTTGGCCGTATGACCTCTAGTCGGTCGCCTAGCCCTAGCTGATGCAGAATGCAGTTCATCCTGAACCAAATCTGCCATTTTCAACCTCTAAGCTCATCCAAACCCATTCTAAGCCTAAATCAACCATCCTAAACCTTAGGAATGCATACCACAACATCATTCAAGCATACACAAGCCCGTACACAAACTCCAAACGCATCACACGCAAACACATACAAATGGGTCAAACACACACACACATAAAACGGGTTCAGATGTGTTCCAGCCCCAAAATCATTCAAAAACGTGTAAAAGAGGGGTCCTAGAACTCACACAAACAACACCGAGAAGTAGAGCTTCGATTTGACCCGCTATACGATGATTTTGCTCTCTTAAATCCACCTGAACCAACCTTTCTCCCTTTTCTCTCTTCTCCTCTCTTCTTGGCTGAGTTTTGTAAGAATGGGGAGGGTGTGGGCTGCCCTCCCCCTTTTATACCCCCACTCATCCAAATTTCTTCCCATTTTGGCAAGTTTGGTCCCTCGATTTTGGACTTTATTTCTTTTCTTCTTTCGTCGGCTTCAAAGAAAATATCCGGGCGTTACAATTTTTCTTCTGAAGCAAATTTACATAAAACTCAGGAATATCTTCCGAAGTCAAAACTGGCTTCGGAAGTTTTCAATAAAATTTCCGAAAACATAATACCTTCGGAAGATTTTCGTCATCCAAGAAAACTACCTTTTTGGGCACCTTTTCCAGTGGTGGGACCGACATTTGGATTTCAAATTTTATACTTTTGCTTTAACTTTGTCTCAAGTCCATTTCATATATATACACTCAACGGTTCCCCCTCTTTCACTATCTTCTACATCTACAAATTCTCTAACCTAAATTCACCCATAAACCGGCCTTGTTCTTATCTTCCTTCATAACAAAGCTACCTCAAATGGTCAATCTTGACCGCAAAAACCAACCTAATTTCTCCATAAACCTTTACAAGCAACATAATCAAGTTGCTCTGTTGAACTCTGAGAAAGATCTAGGTTTCTCAAAGGATTGCCGATTTCTTACTTGTTTTAACTACTTCACCTCCCTCATAATAGATCCTCCACTCTATAAGGATCAGCTATTAGAATTATAGAGGACCTGCCAAGAGGTCACCATGGATGGGGAGAAGGCATTGCCTGCCACATTATAGGGGATGACAATCTTCATCACTCCAGCCTCCGTAAACACTCATCTTCGCTGGATGATGCAGAAAGTGATTTGTCTTTTCGCAAATCTGTTGTCAACTAGTCCTTTGGACAAATGGTCTATGAAGGTTACTTCTCTGTCAGAACCTTTAGGAAAGGGAAGGTCTCCTCTCAATGGAAGTACCTCTTCCATGTAGTGATTCACAGCTTATCTAACAAGCATGGAGGATGGGAACAGATTCCTGAAGATCTTTCCTTTATAGTCCATGGGACGGTTCAGGGGGTAAAGTTCAGTTATTCACAATTTGTATATCCTAATTACTTGCAAACTTGGACTCCTTAGAATATTATATGTTCCCTAGATATGTCCAGCACATTCTCAACTATGAACTAGGCTCACAGTTGAGGGGAATAGGTAATGTTCTAAAATTGGGATAGCCTGACATCTTTAGAACTCCAAGAAAGCCTACGGTGGGCTTCTTAGGGGTAGAAATAGACCTTGTCCTAAAAATGTTAGAGCTCATTGCTCAGGGTGACAACCTAGAATCACAAGCTAGTGTTAAACCAACACCCTCTACTTCATAACAACCCACACAACCATAAATAACCATCACCTATCAAAGAGATCCAAACGAACCCCTGCACAAGCTACTCAACTTATGCAGGCCCTTACATCACCACCCATGCAGGAGGAAGTGGACACAGGAGCTCCCACTTCCCCTGAGGAGAAAACCACTCCCATTTCAATAATGATCAATGTTGAGGTTTCTCATGCTCAGCCTGATGAGCTCATAACCCCCACAGCCTTAAGCCTTCACACTCATTCTCAAAACTCTAGTGAACAACCTTCAAAGGACAACTACCATCCCTAGCCTCTTGATCTAATCCAACCAATTCCCAAACTAGAATTCTATGATGATGAAGACATGAGATTCGGTGAGTACCATGAGTCTCTCCTCTCCACCTATGCTTAAGGAGAGATGAGTACTCCTGCCTCTCCCATGTCTAGCCTATATCATCCACCCACTACTGAGGTGGATCTCCCTGAACCTGTTTAGGAGGTCCATATGGAAGAGGCTCTCACTTCAGCAAGTGATTACATTATTAAGACCTCAACCATGGCAACTCAGCACATTGACACTTCAACTGAAGCTGTCATGGTGCAGGGAAAATCCAGCAGCCAAGAACAAAGTGTTGGTGATAAGGAAGAAGACTTAGTGTGACATCCGTCACCAAAGGTCCGTCATTTAGCGTGTTTGATTTAACCTTGTTATCTGTCATTCCTCATTTTGATAAACCAACTACGTGAATACCATATTTATTTTACTTAATTACCCTTATATGCGTGTTATGGTTGTTCAACTTGTAATTACCTTACGACGTTCTCCATGAATTGCCCCGTTAACAATAAACACGTCATTTTTATAATAAAATAATTGTCACGAATAAAAAGTATCTTTAACTTATAAGTAACATTAATAACATTTTATCATTAATAAAAACAAGACTAATTAATAACGTTCTCAACCAAAACAAAACTTAGAAACTCGGGGCAAGGTACAGGGACCAAAAGTGACATTTGGCAAACCTGGGACGGGTATAAAAACCCCATTTCCAGCCCTCTTTCTTCATTTCATCTTCATCTGCATCGACCTTCATCTTCTTCCTCTCCCTTTCTACACCAAACTAGCACCGAAATTCATCCCGTTTGTTGCGTTTTCGTCGTCAAATCTTGGTTATCATCGTGAAATCTCACTCCTAGCAGGTAGATAACCTCGTTTGACCCGTTTATTGCTCGATTTAGCTGCTGCGTTTTTAGGGTTTTCGGGTGCTCGGGTTCATCCGAGCACATGAGGTCGTGTGGACTTGCATGTCTTGTTTCTGAGTGTGCTTCCTGTCTAGACATGTTAGGATTAGTGTTCTGGAGGTTCTTGGTGCGTGAAAACCATGCTCGGAGCAGCTGGGCGCTGCTCGATGGTCTGTGAAGTCGCGACCTGCTGTGCAGGGCGACTGGGCCATCCGGCCGACTGAGCCGTGCGACTGGAATAAATCGTGCGACTGGGTTGGGCGTATGAGTGTGTCACGTGACTGAGCCGTGCGATTGGGCGAATCGTACGACTAAGTCCGGCGTATGGGGGTGTGCGATTGAATGCATGTGCGAATGAGTCTGTGCGAACGAACGAGTCATGCGATTGAGTCAGTGCGAATGAAATTGTGTGCGATTGAATGCATGTGCGAATGAGTCTGTGCGAACGAACGAGTCATGCGATTGAGTCAGTGCGAATGAAATTGTGTGCGATTGTGTGTGAGTCGTACGACTGAAAGGCCAATCGTCCGAATGAAAGTTCAATCGCACGAATGAAGCTGATTCGTACGATTGAAGAACCAATCGGGCGTATGGAGGTTGAGTCGTGTGACTAAGTCTTGCATGGTACGACTGAATGCTTAGTCGCATGAATGAAGGTTCAATCGTACGAAAGTAGCTAATTCGTACGACTGAAAGTCCACTCGTGCGAATGGAGTGTCAGTCGAGCGTCCGGTCCTGTTGTATGACTAATGATGTGTGTGTGCGTATGGATCCCCTCTTCGGAGATCTCACGACGGTAATGTAATACTGATAAAGTGTCATAGCTTGACCACAAAGATTAAAGTCAACGCTATTAACAGGCACATACCATTTAAAATAACCTAGTCTGAGTTGTGTGTGACTGCTTGTGTGTGTACTACCCACGACCGAACCGAAACTGCCCGACCCTATTGATACCATTTTATGCCTTATGATCAATATTAATGCTTGTCAGTAACTGTCAATAGGTGTTTGACTGTTCGTAGCATCCTACCGTTGGGAATATTCATCATACGTGCCTATCACCTGTTCAGTGAGTTTCGTGGCCCCTTTTTACGCTTATAAAACTTTTTTAAACATTTTCTACTTGGGGGAAAAGAATGCTCACCTATTACTTAATTTCAGGCACCTTCCTTAGTGGAAGTTGGCTGCTACTTATATGATTAACTTACCTTGCTAAGCTTGTTGATAGATACTAAGGTTAAATGGATGTCATGTAACTGGTTTAGGTATCATTCTATGTATATCGTGGATGTGGTGGGAATGCTGCGGAGGACCCTATACATAAGCATCCCCGGTATACTAAGAATGTGCTCAAACCGGGTTACATGATGATCCTGACTGCGTGCTGCTAGATGAACTTGAACTATGTGCTATGTTACCCTATGTATGTTACTTAGGGGTTTTACACTACCCTGCACTATTAATTGATGTTACGTGTTGATTTATACTACTTGTGGATGCCATTAACCTTGGATGTTCTCGGCTGTGTGGTTCTTCTGTGTGGTTCTTCTGTGTGGCTCTTCTAAGCCGATCATCCATTGCAACCATTAATTCCAGTAATTGGGACCTAAAGATTGGTTTGGTTGTAACCTATACGTATGCGCTGTGTGGATCTTGCTACGTCATGTTTAACTTGACACGTATGCGCTGTGTGGATCTTGCTACGTCAAGTTAAACTTATTATGCTATGTAAAACCCTTTTTATATAACCATTAATCCCGATAATGGGACCTAAAGATTGGCTTGGTTATAAACTATACGTACGCGCTGTGTGGATCTTGCTACGTCTTAATAAACTATTTAAACTTTGGGACTCTTTCTTTACAGCCATCAATTCCCGTGAGGAACCGAACATTAGGTTTGGTTGTAGCTATCTATAACTGGTACAACCGCCTATACATAAGTATAGTTGCGGTGGCCCTTATTAAACTACTGGTTCATCTTAACAACTTTTATTACTTAAAACCTGCGAAGCTCACCAACAATTATGTTGACCGTTTTGAGCATTTGTTTTCAGGTGAACAAGGTAATTGAAGAATCTAGGAGTGCTGCCTTTTAGTGGAGACCCTAGGATGTATTTTGTGTGATTACTTTTGTAAAGCTTGAACATGAATATGATCTTTTGTATACTTGTTCCCAAATTGTGGGAATATTACATTACAAGCTATTATCAATGTTTATGTGATCATTATGTTGTACTTATGACTATACTGTCGTGAACATTGATTATACACGACACAAGTCTCCATTTGTGTTCGGGTGTCGTCATGACACGCTTGTCATCATATTGTATTGCTACTCTATCATATACCATGTGTTATGACGATCCCGTCTAGCTCACATTCCCCGTGTTTCCGCTATCAGCGGGGGTGTGACAGACTGGTATCAGAGCCATTGGTTATAGAGAATTAGGCAATTACACTTGACCTAGACTATAACCTAGGAACCTTCATGTAGATTTGCATGCTTAAGCTTGTGTGCATTTATATATCTCGTGTATGTGTTCCTCCCTACATGCTTGGTTATCGTTCTATTATGTGATCTTTTACGTTGCGCTTGAGACCTTGTGCTCGACCCTTATGGTATGCTTCCTATTGGATCTTCCGTTCCCTCTGTGCGCCGAGTTATCATAACCAAATTCGGGAATCGAGACCCGAACAAATCGTCACAGATCTCACATTGCGCTTGACCTCAGATACTAAGACCGACCCGAGGAGGCTATGTCTGAGTCCTTTCAAGGACGCGAAATAGACAACCTTCGCAAGACTATACGTGACTACATGTTTGGTTCTCAGTTGATTTGATGGATTATTATGGATATGATGTGAAGGAAGGTCGGATGTCATGTAACCGGATTAGGCATCATTCTCGGTACATCGTGGGTGTGGTGGGAACGCTGCGGGGAACCCTATATATAAACACCACCGGTATACCGAGAATATGCTTAAAATGGCTGCATGGTGATCTTGACCGACTGGAACACGAAACATTGGAAATTTGATAAGTAAAGTACTTATGCATCTTAAGGTGACTAAAGCTTACATGTTGCCTCTTGTATGAATAGAACATGCCGCCTCGAAGATCTACCCGCAGCAACAGTAGCGGAAGTGAAGCCCCGAGGGGCAGAGGCAGAGGCAGGGGTAGACCTCCAACAGCGAATGAAGGCCCTTCTAGCAATAATCAAGGGACTGGAAATGCTGAAATGGCAGCCTTGATTGCTCAACAATTGACTGCCCTGATTCCAACTATCGTAGCTCAGGTGAGCGACGCGCTGCAACAGCAAAACCACC
Source organism: Flaveria linearis (assembly GCA_024085815.1). NCBI lineage: Eukaryota > Viridiplantae > Streptophyta > Magnoliopsida > Asterales > Asteraceae > Flaveria > Flaveria linearis. The sequence goes on from JABSNV010000328.1 coordinate 48,558, forward strand.
CCCACGGGGACGGTGGTAATGAGAATGAGGATAATGGGAACCCGACTGGGAATGAAAGCAACCAGGAGACCGGAAATGGTGGTACAGCCGGTAACAAAACTGGGGTTGCTAATGCCAAACGGGGCTGTTCTTACAAGGAGTTTGTGGCCTGTAAGCCCCGGGATTTCGATGGAAAAGGTGGGGCGATAGCCCTGATCAGATGGCTCGAGAAAATGGAGGCGGTGATCGACATCAGCGAATGCCTCAACAGCCAGCGCATCAAGTATGTTACGTGCTCACTGCAGGGCCGAGCACTAACCTGGTGGAACACCCAGGTTCAAGCTAGGGGAAGGGAATCTGCGATGCAGATGACCTGGGATGAATTTAAAGCTTTGATTACCGAGGAATACTGCCCTCACAACGAGATGCAAAAGCTAGAGCATGAGTTCTGGAATCATGCTATGGTGGGGGCGGGGCATGCAGCTTATACTGACCGGTTCCACGAGTTGGCTAGACTAGTTCAACATTTGGTCACTCCGGAATCTAAGAGGATTGAGAGGTACATTTGGGGACTCGCGCCTCAAATACGAGAAATGGTAACTGCAGCTGCTCCTCCTACAATTCAGAGCGCAATCCTGAAAGCTGGCGCTCTCACTGATGAGATGGTAAGAACAGGGGTACTGGGTAAGGGAGCAGAGAAAAGGAAGGAAGCTGGGGAATCGAGCCGGTCCGGTACAGGAAAGTTTGATAAGAGGGCCAAAACGACCAGAAACTTTGTGGCTGTGACTCAAGGAAAGAAGGAATATGCTGGGCCGCACCCGAAATGTGACAGGTGTAATCTTCATCATCCTCCCGCAACACCGTGCCGGGTGTGTTTGAACTGCAGACGTCCGGGGCATCAAGCAAGAGACTGTAGAGTAGCACCGAACCTGGTGGCACCCATCAACGTGGTTAACCCCGCTGGGAATGCCAGGGCTTGCTACGAGTGTGGAGCCCTCGATCACTTCAGGAACATGTGCCCCCGACTGAATAGGGCACCGGGTCAGCAGGGAAACAACCAGCAGCAGATACTAGCCATAGCGGGAGCTCAAGGCCAAGGAAACCAAGTTCATGCTGCACGGGGACGCGCCTTTGTCATTGGAGCTAACGATGCCCGTCAAGACCCGAACGTTGTCACGGGTACGCACTTACTCAATAACCACTTCGCATCTATACTGTTTGATACTGGAGCAGACAATAGTTTTATATCATCTGAGTTTGTGCAAATGCTTGATTTGAGTGCCAGTAGACTAGAAACTAGTTACACCGTAGAAATGGCAAATGGTAGGGTTGAACAGGCAGAGGAAATTATTAAGAACTGCACCCTAATATTGGAAGGTCAGGTCTTCAGCATAGATTTGATACCTTTTGAGTTGGGGAGCTTTGACGTAATAGTGGGAATGGATTGGTTGTCTAAGCATGGAGCCGAGATTATTTGCCGAGATAAAGCAGTGCGGATTCCCATGTCGGACGGGAAAGTACTCAGAATACAAGGAGAGCGACCGGGAAGAAATTTGAAGCTTATCTCCTGCATGAAAGCACGCCGAAGTTTACGGAAGCAGTGTTACACTTTTCTGGCTCACATCGTAGAAAAGAAAGAAGAAGAGACAAAATTGGCAGACATTCCAATTGTACGAGATTATCCGGAGGTGTTCCCTGATGACTTGTCTGGATTGCCTCCTCCACGACAGGTGGAGTTTCATATAGAGCTGGTTCCTGGAGCTACACCGATAGCTAAGACACCGTATCGGTTAGCACCCTCAGAGATGCAAGAGTTGTCCAGCCAACTACAGGAACTGCTGGAGAAGGGTTTCATTCGACCGAGTCATTCACCGTGGGGAGTACTGGTGTTATTTGTCAAGAAGAAGGATGGGTCGTTCCGTATGTGTATCGACTACAGGGAATTGAACAAATTGACCGTGAAGAATCGGTATCCTCTTCCCAGAATCGACGACCTGTTCGATCAATTGCAAGGAGCCTCGTATCTCTCTAAGATCGACCTTCGATCTGGTTATCATCAACTAAGAGTATTCGAGGACGATGTTCCAAAAACAGCATTTAGAACTCGTTACGGGCACTATGAGTTCTTGGTCATGCCATTCGGATTGACCAACGCACCAGCTGTCTTTATGGATTTAATGAATCGGGTGTGCAAGCCTTATCTGGATAAGTTTGTGATCGTGTTCATAGACGACATACTTATCTACTCCCGTTCAAAGGAGGATCACGAAAAACACCTCCAAGCAATTCTAGAACTGTTGAAAGAGAAACTTTTCGCCAAGTTCTCGAAGTGTGAATTCTAGCTTCGAGAAGTGAAGTTCTTGGGTCATGTAGTTAACGAAAATGGAATTCATGTGGACCCCGGTAAGATTGAAGCTGTGAAGAAGTGGGATACTCCCCAAACACCCTCAGAAATACGGCAATTCTTGGGATTAGCCGGATACTATCGTCGCTTCATTGCCAATTTCTCCAAGATTGCCCAACCGTTAACTTTGTTGACTCAGAAAGACAAGAAGTTCGATTGGGGGAAAGCACAAGAACAGGCGTTCCAAACATTGAAGGAGAAGTTGTGCAACGCACCGATATTGTCTCTCCCAGACGGAACTGACGATTTTGTGGTGTACTGTGATGCTTCACATCAAGGTTTGGGCTGTGTACTAATGCAGAAAGATAGGGTAATTGCTTACGCTTCGCGACAACTCAAGGTGCATGAAAAGAACTACACAACTCACGATTTGGAGTTGGGTGCTGTAGTATTTGCACTCAAGATATGGAGGCACTATCTATATGGCACCAAATGCATCATCTACACAGACCATAAGAGCCTTCAACACATCATGAACCAGAAAGAACTTAACATGCGGCAGCGACGCTGGGTAGAACTGCTTAGCGACTACGATTGTGAAATCCGGTATCATCCGGGGAAAGCCAACGTGGTGGCTGATGCTTTGAGCCGCAAAGAACGTGTGAAACCATTACGTGCTCGAGCGCTAGGTTTGACTATTCAAACCAATCTAAAGGCTCAGATTCAAATTGCACAAAACGAGGCTTTGAAAGAAGAGAACCTTGCGGGAGAAGAATTCCGAGGGTTGGATAAACAGATGACTCGCAAAGATGATGGCGTTCATTACTTCATAGATCGTATATGGGTCCCCAAATGGGGAGGTGTACGTACATTAGTCTTGGATGAAGCACACAAGACTCGATACTCTGTTCATCCTGGTGCAGACAAGATGTACCACGATCTGAAAGAACTATACTGGTGGCCAGGTATGAAGAAAGATGTTGCTGTATACGTGAGCAAATGCTTGACTTGTTCAAAGGTCAAGGCTGAACACCAGAAACCATCAGGACTACTGCAACAATCTGAAATTCCCGAGTGGAAATGGGAGAACATCACAATGGATTTTATTACCAAACTCCCAAGAACGCCAAGTGGGCACGACTCGATATGGGTCGTGGTGGATCGAATGACGAAATCTGCTCACTTCTTGCCTATCCGAGAAGACTACAAGATGGATAAGCTGGCAAGATTGTACATCAAAGAGGTCGTGACATGGCACGGGGTGCCGGTGTCAATCATATCCGACCGTGACAGTCGATTTACTTCACGCTTTTGGCAGACGTTACAGAAAGCGATGGGCACACGATTAGACATGAGTACAGCCTATCACCCACAAACAGATGGCCAAAGTGAACGAACTATACAAACATTGGAAGACATGCTTAGAGCTTGCGTAATCGATTTTGGTGGTAGCTGGGACACTCATTTACCGTTGATTGAGTTCTCTTACAACAGCAGCTACCATACAAGCATTGGATGCGCTCCATTTGAAGCATTGTACGGACGGAAATGTAGATCGCCTGTATGTTGGGCCGAGGTTGGTGAAAGCCAGCTAACAGGTCCTGAAATCATTCAAGAAACCACCGATAAGATCTTCCAAATCAAAGACCGACTCAAAGCTGCTAGAGACCACCAAAAGAGCTACGCCGACAATCGTCGGAAACCTCTAGAATTCAATATTGGGGATCATGTCTTACTCAAGGTCTCTCCGTGGAAAGGGATCGTACGATTTGGTAAGAAAGGGAAATTAGCCCCTCGATACGTAGGACCATTCGAGATTACAGTAAGAATCGGTCCGGTGGCTTACCGATTGAGGTTGCCACAAGAACTCAGCGGTGTGCATGATACTTTTCACGTGTCGAACCTTAAAAAGTGTTTGGCAGACGAATCCTTACACGTACCAATTGAGGAAATCAAGATCGACGAAAAGCTTCGTTTTATTGAGGAGCCCATTGAGGTCATGGACCGAAAGGTCAAAAAGTTGAGGCGCAGCAAGATACCTATCGTTCGTATAAGATGGAATTCCAAACGAGGGCCAGAGTTTACATGGGAACGTGAAGATCAGATGAGACTCAAATATCCACATCTATTCGAGGATGACGCCCTTAGACCTAGCACCAGTTGAATTTCGGGACGAAATTCCCTCAACTGGGGGGATACTGTGACATCCGTCACCAAAGGTCCGTCATTTAGCGTGTTTGATTTAACCTTGTTATCTGTCATTCCTCATTTTGATAAACCAACTACGTGAATACCATATTTGTTTTACTTAATTACCCTTATATGCGTGTTATGGTTGTTCAACTTGTAATTACCTTACGACGTTCTCCATGAATTGCCCCGTTAACATTAAACACGTCATTTTTATAATAAAATAATTGTCACGAATAAAAAGTATCTTTAACTTATAAGTAACATTAATAACATTTTATCATTAATTAAAACAAGACTAATTAATAACGTTCTCAACCGAAACAAAACTTAGAAACTCGGGGCAAGGTACAGGGACCAAAAGTGACATTTGGCAAACCTGGGATGGGTATAAAAACCCATTTCCAGCCCTCTTTCTTCATTTCATCTTCATCTTCATCGACCTTCATCTTCTTCCTCTCCCTTTCTACACCAAACTAGCACCGAAATTCATCCCGTTTGTTGCGTTTTCGTCGTCAAATCTTGGTTATCATCGTGAAATCTCACTCCTAGCAGGTAGATAACCTCGTTTGACCCGTTTATTGCTCGATTTAGCTGCTGCGTTTTTAGGGTTTTCGGGTGCTCGGGTTCATCCGAGCACATGAGGTCGTGTGGACTTGCATGTCTTGTTTCTGAGTGTGCTTCCTGTCTAGACATGTTAGGATTAGTGTTCTGGAGGTTCTTGGTGCGTGAAAACCATGCTCAGACCAGCTGGGCGCTGCTCGATGGTCTGTGAAGTCGCGACCTGCTGTGCAGGGCGACTGGGCCATCCGGCCGACTGAGCCGTGCGACTGGAATAAATCGTGCGACTGGGTTGGGCGTATGAGTGTGTCACGCGACTGAGCCGTGCGATTGGGCGAATCGTACGACTAAGTCCGGCGTATGGGGGTGTGCGATTGAATGCATGTGCGAATGAGTCTGTGCGAACGAACGAGTCATGCGATTGAGTCAGTGCGAATGAAATTGTGTGCGATTGAATGCATGTGCGAATGAGTCTGTGCGAACGAACGAGTCATGCGATTGAGTCAGTGCGAATGAAATTGTGTGCGATTGTGTGTGAGTCGTACGACTGAAAGGCCAATCGTCCGAATGAAAGTTCAATCGCACGAATAAGCTGATTCGTACGATTGAAGGACCAATCGGGCGTATGGAGGTTGAGTCGTGTGACTAAGTCTTGCATGGTACGACTGAATGCTTAGTCGCATGAATGAAGGTTCAATCGTACGAAAGTAGCTAATTCGTACGACTGAAAGTCCACTCGTGCGAATGGAGTGTCAGTCGAGCGTCCGATCCTGTTGTATGACTAATGATGTGTGTGTGCGTATGGATCCCCTCTTCGGAGATCTCACGACGGTAATGTAATACTGATAAAGTGACATAGCTTGACCACAAAGATTAAAGTCAACGCTATTAACAGGCACATACCATTTAAAATAACCTAGTCTGAGTTGTGTGTGACTGCTTGTGTGTGTACTACCCACGACCGAACCGAAACTGCCCGACCCTATTGATACCATTTTATGCCTTATGATCAATATTAATGCTTGTCAGTAACTGTCAATAGGTGTTTGACTGTTCATAGCATCCTACCGTTGGGAATATTCATCATACGTGCCTATCACCTGTTCAGAGAGTTTCGTGGCCCCTTTTTACGCTTATAAAACTTTTTTAAACATTTTCTACTTGGGGGAAAAGAATGCTCACCTATTACTTAATTTCAGGCACCTTCCTTAGTGGATGTTGGCTGCTACTTATATGAGTAACTTACCTTGCTAAGCTTGTTGATAGATACTAAGGTTAAATGGATGTCATGTAACTGGTTTAGGTATCATTCTATGTATATCGTGGATGTGGTGGGAATGCTGCGGAGGACCCTATACATAAGCATCCCCGGTATACTAAGAATGTGCTCAAACCGGGTTACATGATGATCCTGACTGCGTGCTGCTAGATGAACTTGAACTATGTGCTATGTTACCCTATGTATGTTACTTAGGGGTTTTACACTACCCTGCACTATTAATTGATGTTACGTGTTGATTTATACTACTTGTGGATGCCATTGACCTTGGATGTTCTCGGCTGTGTGGTTCTTCTGTGTGGTTCTTCTGTGTGGTTCTTCTAAGCCGATCATCCATTGCAACCATTAATTCCAGTAATTGGGACCTAAAGATTGGTTTGGTTGTAACCTATACGTATGCGCTGTGTGGATCTTGCTACGTCATGTTTAACTTGACACGTATGCGTTGTGTGGATCTTGCTACGTCAAGTTAAACTTATTATGCTATGTAAAACCCTTTTTATATAACCATTAATCCCGGTAATGGGACCTAAAGATTGGCTTGGTTATAAACTATACGTACGCGTTGTATGGATCTTGCTACGTCTTAATAAACTATTTAAACTTTGGGACTCTTTCTTTACAGCCATCAATTCCCGTGAGGAACCGAACATTAGGTTTGGCTGTAGCTATCTATAACTGGTACAACCGCCTATACATAAGTATAGTTGCGGTGGCCCTTATTAAACTACTGGTTCATCTTAACAACTTTTATTACTTAAAACCTGCGAAGCTCACCAATAATTATGTTGACCGTTTTGAGCATTTCTTTTCAGGTGAACAAGGTAATTGAAGAATCTAGGAGTGCTGCCTTTTAGTGGAGACCCTAGGATGTATTTTGTGTTATTACTTTTGTAAAGCTTGAACATGAATATGATCTTTTGTATACTTGTTCCCAAATTGTGGGAATATTACATTACAAGCTATTATCAATGTTTATGTGATCATTATGTTGTACTTATGACTATGCTGTCGTGAACATTGATTATACACGACACAAGTCTCCATTTGTGTTCGGGTGTCGTCATGACACGCTTGTCATCATATTGTATTGCTACTCTATCATATACCATGTGTTATGACGATCCCGTCTAGCTCACATTCCCCGTGTTTCCGCTATCAGCGGGGGTGTGACACTTAGGTCCTATTCTCTCATCCCCCAGTGATTCTTCTAATGAAGATGAGGGGAACATGGGACTAAAGATGCACAAACTGACCAAAACATGCACCTAATTAATCTCTAAGGTTTGTCAACTGAAATCTCAAGTGACTACCTTGCAAAGAAGGGTCCACGATCAGCACCTTAAGATTTCTGATCTCAAGGAAAAACTAGCTGGGAGACCTTTAAGGAGGACTTAACCAGGAACACAACAACTTGTGGATGTGATAGACATAACCCCAGCTCACCTATACAAGAGGGTGATGCTACCAAAAAGGGGGAGAAAGTCTAAGCAATCATAGAACCTGTGAGTTCTTCACAGAGTATGGACATTGAGGATTTATCATCCTCACTTGCAATTGTCCGTACTCAGCAACCTTCTCAAGACCACATTAATGTGGACTCAGTTATACAAAGTCTGTTTGAGGAAGGTATACCAAGAGCTATGCCTACCCTATCTTATCACTTTGAAAATCCAATTATGGGATGGAGGTATGACACAGACAGAAGAGCTCTGATAACCTTTAGATCTTAGGGGAACAGGAAATCTTCAACTTCTTCAACCTGAGATTCTATTAGAGCACTTATCTGATTGACCTTCCACTTGCCAACCCAAGTCAAAACAGGCAAGTTGCAAGGTTAGCAGTTAGGATTCAAGAAATGGTGCTAGAAGATTTTAAGCTAAGATCCAGACTATATAGATAGAAGGTAGCAGGTAAAACTATTGGTTAATTGGATGTTAAGGTGGAACCTAAGATTAGCTTCGAAGGGAAAGCATTGACTGAAGGCCCAGTAGTTGAACTTGTGAACCTTGAGACAAGAATCTCTTCAGCACCCATTACCCTTAATGAGGCACCAGCTGGTGAAAGTGAATCATAGCCTCTCTCTGAAGCTTGACTGCTGAATCAAGCACTAAAGGCAAAGCTCTCTCCACCTTAAGTCATCAAGGCCTGTGAGTGATAAAGGGAAAAGGAAACTGACTTCTGAGGATATTGAGGAGGAGGAGGAAAGAGAGAGAGGAAGAGGAAGCTAAGGGGAGAGAGCTCTAGTGGGTCCCTAGGCTTTTAGAAGCTGCTATCAGGGTTGCCCCCATGCCAAACACTCAAGATGATGAGCTGAGTGCCGCCAGGGTAAACTACTTGAGGACCAGGAACTATAATATGGATGAAGTCATCTCTCTTCCCTTAGAGGAACTTAATGAACTGGCAGACATATAGCTGTTAAAGGAGACGAAGAAGGCGGAGGATGTAGAGTTGCTCCTCAAGATTACAGAAGAAAGAAGGCAGAAAAGGCTTTACAAACATGTTCCTACCCTCTACCCAGTTCAAAAAAGCCCTAAGATAGATGTTGTGTCAACTGAACAACCTCACGTAGACAAGGAAGTTGATAGACAACATATGATCAACTACCTGAGTGACACGGGTCTCTTTCAGGCATCTGCACTTCTTCCCCTATCATATGAGTATATTGAATTCGAATATCTTAAGCAGCTAGAACAACAAGTTATTAAAGAACAAAAGGCTTCTAAGAGAAAGTTAAGGGAAGAAGCTGCAAAGTCAAGAGCCATCATCCAAAAGAGCCAAACAAGTCTGCTGATAGGTAGAGGATGATGAGCTTCTTGAAGCTGTATGGATTCTCCAAAAGGAGGCTTGGTTCGATGTCTCTATACACTATGGATGAGCACATTAGATTAATCAAGCAGAAGATTAAAAGGAGAGAGTTTATTGACTTGCATTCTCCACCAAGTCAAGCTCCTCCTAAAGTTGAGGTCAAGGTTGAACCCACTGAGAAGTTGAGGTCAAGGTTGAACCCATTGAGACAACACAATCTGGGCCTAGAGCTGCATCTTAACCAACTTCATCTTCTAATCCACAGCAGGGTCCTGCTCCCTCTTATTCTAAACCTGTGAGGGAAGAGGACCCAACTGAGAAAGACATAACAAAACAACCTAGTACTGAAGACCAATCTTCTCAGTTAAAGACTTCAAAGAGGAGGAAAAGGATGACCATGAAAAGTGTTTCTAAGAAGAAGAAGAAGTCAAAGTCATCCACTTCCAAACCTCAGGCCGAGTCAGAGCATCCTGAGAAAGTGCAAAAAGAGGCTGCTCAACCAACTCCAACTCAAACACAACCTCTTGCAGCTGAAAGACCCATCCTGTCCTAGACTTTTATTGCAAATCCAAGCAGGTGGTATGTCATCAGAGATCAAGGAGGTCAAGATGTCCATTTTTGGCAAGACATGCTTGATCGACCTCTGCATGATCTATATGACATGAGAAGGTATTATGAGAGTCTGAGGAATCCTGACCAATTAATGAAGAACGGAATGGTCTTAATCCTAATGAGGACTGTCAATCTTAATAACTTTCTCTATTTTGGTAGCATCAACCTAGGGGGAGTTTGTAAGGTTATATTAGAAAGGCTAATGCAACCAAAGCAACCAAAGAGCTTCCAACATGCATGCACTGATGTACAAGGTAGAAAGTTTCTTCAAAAAGTTTTACACTATTCATCGAAAAATATTTTAAGTGTAAAATCTTCTGAAGCGAAAGACCAAATCTTTTGAAGCCAAAGATGAAGTCTTCCAAAGCTTCAATGACAAAGTCTTCTGAAGCCAATAAAGTGAAGACTGATTTCTTTTAAATACAGAGAATACATGTTTTCTCCGATAACTTTTACATAACGTTGACCCACTTTCCACTGCAACTCTGAAGCACCAACTTAATATAAGTTGGTGAAAAGGTCCATGTTTTTACAACTGTAGAGTAAGGTTTAGAGTCTATAACTTTCTACTTTATACCTTTTATCCTTTTTGTAATATATTAGGATGTGAGTTATGGCATGTCATAGTCACATGTCAAAAGGCAATCAATCTTTTTACTAAACATTAATCTTGTTGTCTAGATTAATGTTTCCAGCTGGCTTTCAAAGTATAGTCGGTTGTAGGATATATATAAAGTATCTCAGGTCCTTGTATCTTATCTTATGCTTTGTAAAACTTGAAATAGAACTTGAGAGCAATATACAGCATTCTTGAAAACCATACTTACCTTGTTCAGTGTTCTTTTGTTTTGTCTCATTACTTACTTGTGTTCTTAGTATCTTCTATATAAACATGGTTCCCTATTCGATCTGTTAAGTATTCTAACACTCTCCTCATTATGAGTCTGATTGTATTGACTACCTTAACCGGTACTACACGAAACAATGTCATTTTTATGTCGTTGGGAATCTAAGACCTTAACCTAACTCCAGGAAGAAAAATGAACTCAAATGGATTGAATATGTGACAATTATAACCATGTGAACACCGACTAACATTATGTTCGAAGTTTTCATATCACACATTTGGAATTGATAATTTAGAGGGCTAAACATTTTTAGACTAAGGTGAGACCACTTGGGTTAGTTTTAGAACTCTCTGAACTTACATTAGACATTTAATTCAACTTATTTGACTTTTATGACCGAGTTATGCCTATACAAATTGACCCAATTTTTTGTCAGCATTTTGTCCAATATCCAATTTATATTAGCTTTTTATCTAAATCACTACACTTGTCTGGTTCATCCAAAAATCAAGGTTCTTGACCATTTTCAAACCCAGAATCATTCCCATACATTATTTTAGGTTTTTCTTGTCCCGTTTACTAAATTAAATCATTATATAACTTTAAAGCAACACTATATCGTTAAACGATGTCTATGTCATCAGTTCATGTTCTAGTTCATTTTAAGATCAAGATTCAATCTTTATCGCATCTTTTCATGTTTAAAAAATCGTTTAATGTTATTTTTTGTATTCAATAAAAAGTTTTTCCAAGATTGTCCATAAAGACTAGCAGATCATGGATTACAACAATACACAATACAATAACAAAAGGAAAACAACTAACTAGGATGTTTACGTAGTTTTGATGATCCGAACACTGCATTGAAAGATCCTTTACGATCAGCCCATAAATAGAAAATACATAATTTATTAGATAATTATTTCAAGATTAGAAGATAAAAAAAATAAAAAAAAGAACCAAACGAATATCAAAACATTGAACCAAAACCGTAGGACCTTACCGAGACACGTTGATGATCAAGGTTTAATCAAATCATAACTTAATTCTATACTTGAAAAAAATCAATGGTCTGGTGAGGCTAGATGGTCGATGATGATGAAGATGGTTAGATGGTGGCTAGGGTTTAAAGTATAGAGAATTGAGAAAAAAAGAAGAGAAGCGTGGAATGAAAGAAAAAAGAGGGTAACCCCTTGTTATTCTCGGCCGCTAGGGGCAAGGCCCTTGGCCCACGTAGTATAATTTCATCCTTTCTTGTTCGTGTTTTGTCCAAATTTTATGCCTTTTAATTATTTGTGTTTTTAGGAGAGTTTCAAGCTAGAACGACATATATAATTTAAGTTCTTAATTCTCGATTATATGGTGCGTAATTACCAAACTTTAAGTAAATCTACCATGGTGTGGATTTCGATGCTTTTTTGGCACTAGTCTTTGTGATATTATGATTTAGAAGATCTTAGTCGACTTTATGGCATATAATCATCATCCCAAGACCAATTGGTAATCCTACCAAATATCACTAAGTTAATATACAGTTCTTCTTTTATAAACTCGTATCATACATTCCTATGTACAATACACGTCTACACATGTCCTAGTCTCTAATCACCATTCACTTCAAGCCAAAGTCAACTTTTGGTTCAAAATCAACATCATGGTCAAAGTCAAAGTCGGCATAGAATCAAAAGTCACAGTGAATGCACCTGCTTGGTGACGGTTATCACAACAGATTACAAGGTTCATATCAAGTGAACAATGTCAAATACGGGTAGTCTATACAACTTTTGGTTGGATTAACACTTGGAATTATATCAAATTGGAGTCAGATGATGGTATCCTATCAGCTACAAGTGACCTAGTTCACCTTCGGATGCATGAAATCATGTTTGACCATTCGGGGAGCTATCCTACTTTCATGTGCATAAGTCAACACTTATAAAAAATACAAGTGGGGATCACATGCGGGTGTACTATTGATCTCAATCACATTCGGCTGACCAAAGTTCACCTTCGATGAATAGTGGCACATACGGGTGTACTATACATTTAGAATAATTTCTAAGCAAGCTCACATTAAGTTAAACTATTTTCTTTGACCAAGTCACGTTTAGTTGAACAATAATAAATACGGTTGAGCCCGTATCTATGAACACTTATTCTCTTTATTCCATATCACCTTTCATATTAAAATAATCATAACTTAGGGTTCGTTCTATAGCTTGTATTTCATCCATACATGTGTAACCAAAATCCATCAAAATGTAAACTTTAACATCATAAAACCTTTACTCTTAATCAAAACTATCATGGTATACATACTAGCCCCAAAACAACATAAAGCATGCAAAAGTGATGATCTAAAACTCACCCTATTGATCAATCTTGAGCAAAACCCTAAAACTAAGAACGAAAAACCAATATTTATATCATGCATACATAAAAGTACCAGCTTTAGCACCTAATTCAATATATAAACACCATACTAGTATAGATCCACAAAGATCAAAGGTAAAAACCTTACCTTTCACGAAAACTCTCTCTCTCTCTCTCTCTCTTTTTGAGAAAGCTTTAATTATAAGAAAGGGGCAAGAAAGACGCCCCTTCCCCTTTATAACAACTTTTAGATCATTCATACGTTCAATATACCACATCTAAACGGTTGAAGTCAATGGTCTCAAAATTAATTGGGATATTTAGAGAAGAGAATAAAATAATGAAGATATATTAAATGAAAAGGAAGTAATAGAGCTATGATCATGTAGATAGGATGTATACCATTAAAAGAGCTGTTGTATACCTTGAAAAATATTCAACATTTAAAGTTATCTCAACACCTATAATATCTTTCAATGTTTCCTTCTAGTCCAACAAATGACATATTATGTTAAATAACAATGAAGATAGTCAAGAGAATGATTAAAACACTTCACATAACTTCTGATATCATTAGTTTGTGGGCAAATCGTTAGGAAGTTAAGGCTGGTGCTAATTAAATCATTATTATTCTTGATTTATCTAACTGTTAAGTAATTTTCGAGAAATAGACTACTTAAAAGAAATAACTTCTTATTGCTATAACAACTTCCAAATACATAATTATTTTTGATAGACTGAACTACTTATGATAGAGAACTTGCTTCCGAGTAACAGTTCCATTTTCGATTGCAACTAACTTCCAAAGAACTATCATTGTGTTAGTGTTTATAATAGTTGAGCAACCGTAACTCTTCAACAAATCAAAATTCTCTGCTCAACTACAAGATTCTCCTTTATTATCAAGCAATCTTGTTAAATCCATTAAATCAATCAAGATTCCATGTTTCTACATAGGTTAAATGTGAGCAAACAGATTCATATCAATTCAATTTATGGAATTTGTATTACAAGTTCTTGTATCCATTAAACTAACCACTAAGCTTATAAGAAACCCAATCAAGATTCAATTTTGCTACATGGATTAAACGTGAACAATCAGATACATGAATTATAAAACAAAACAACCTACTTAGGGCAAATGCGATTCACACTTTCAGACTAAAATCGATGTGGATAATACTTAAACAGGAAATAGGAACACATTTCAGCGATGATAAAGTTGAAAAGAAACCGAAACTTTTAGGAAGGTCGATTAAGAGTAGAAAAAACAAATAAGCAGCATATATAGAATCAATAACACAATAGTGTGAAACTAACCTCTTGCTATGTAATCAAAAATCGAAAGATAAAAACCTATTTGGAGAATCCTTTACGGTGGAGATTGTTTGGCTAATAGATTTTCTCGAATAATCAATGGTATGATAGAATTAGAAAGGGAAGAGTGAGATCTAGGGTTTATCATTAAGATTATATAATACAGAGGTAGTATTCGATCTGGAGAATATAAAACGGATAAGTTGACCCACGTGTAGGGAAGTAGGGGAGAAGAAGGTTTGGGCGGGTGAAGGAGAAAGTGATTGTGAAGATGTCATGTGTCCTTAAAATATAAAAGACTATTAGTATTAAATATATGTGTATTACATGGGATGTGTGTATGTGTCGTATGTATATCTATGTGTGTGCAAGAATGATGGTTTTTGTCATATTTTAGATGTGGAGATTTTATATAGATTTTTAATTTATTTTTACAAGTAATCTAGATTTTACATGGGAGGGTTAACAGATATTGGTTAGATTTTAGGCAATTTAACTAATCAAACTTTTATATATTTAATAGTTTTTATACATATTAACCTTGACTTGTTTTATAAAAATTTAAATCTTGAGATTTTATATATTTTAAGCAATAACCTTTATGTTTAATTTAGTATAAGTATGTATGTATGTATATATATACATACATACATACATATATATACATACATATACATACATATATATATATATATATATATATTTGTAAATTTATAATTGTTGGACACTTGCATATTTTTAAGTATGAGAATGTATATCATTAAAGTTTGTGTTTTTATATTTAAAAGTTTTGACTACGTGACTTCATTAAATCAATACTTTCATTATTTATTTATGTTTGATATTTTACGTAATCATGTTTGTAAGTTTTTAATTTATTAAATGCTCGTAACATCAAAAGTTTACGGATTCGTTTTAGTAAGATAGTTGTCTACTGGGTCATGCTAATTTATTTGAAGTTTTATTGATGTTGGGCTTTTATTTTTGTTTTTATTTAATTGGGTTAAGTTCATATTAGTTTGTAGGCCAAGGCCCACTAAAGTCTAAACAATGTCTACGCCTATTTAAGTATCGAACCCATGACCCATTACAGTCAACGGGTCATAGCACATATAAAACATAGTGTCCTAATGGTCGCTATGGTCTGTAGGTCAAATCCTATTAAGCACATGACCCAATGGTCTATTAGGGTTTGATGGGCCAAATCCCATTATGATGTGTGTACATGTGAGCCTAAGCCTAATATAGTTGGGTCTAATTCGTGGGCTTCCATTGTCAAACCATATTTGTTATCATTGTGTGGCCATGTTGGTTTCTAAAACTAAAATTATCCGGGTCTTGCCACATGTATTTTGTACTATATGATTTTAATGCTATCATAGTATCATGAATTGACATAACATCATACATTCATACCACCATAGCAACTACAACAAAACCTCTTCACCCTTTACTAATTAGAATGCGTTAATCCTCTTCCCCGTCTCATATATTGGACTTTTGCTACAATATGTATAAAGTACATGTATATATCAACATAAAAGTTATGGTGAATTAATGATTAATAATGTAAGTGTCACAAGGATGAATACACACAAATTATTTTGAAAATATTATAAATAATATAAATAAATAACTAATCCAGTATAAGGAAAATACCTATTCAAATTTAGTAAAAACCATACTTTTATGTCTCGTCAACAATAAAATACTTAGGACTTCTTGTAATGATATTAGTTACATAGTGATTAGTTACCATAGATAATACCAAATCAATCCATTAAGCCTTTTCATCTTAAAATCATTTATCATAATATAAAATGATTATATAAAAACACAATATAATATATAAGTATTTAGGGGCTGTTTGGCAGTCTCTTAATCAGTCTCTTAATGGTTCAGATGTCTGAATGGTTCAACACTTAATGGTTCAGACTGTTTGTTTAGTGAGTAAATGTCTGAGGGGGTGTTTGGGATTGAGTTTGAAAAGTCCTTTTTGACTTTTGGAGGGGTAAAAAGACAAAAATACCCCTCCAGAAGTCACTAGAAGTCAAGATGGAGTAACTTCTACTGACTTCTGGAGGGGTATTTTCGTCTTTTTACCCCTCCAAAAGTCAAAAAAGACTTTCAAACTCAAAGCCAAACATGCACTGAATGGTTAAGACATTTGCGTCTGAATGGTTAAGCATTATACTAATGCTGAATGGTTAAGAGGTCTAATGCTGAATGGTTAAGACCTCTTATCTGAATTGGTCAGATATTTGCCTTTGAATAGTTAAACGATATACTAGCTCTTAATGGTTCAGACCTCTTAATGATTCAGCACTTAATGGTTCAGACCTCTTATTGGTTCAACATTTAATCATTCAGATATTACCAAACAGCCCGTTAGTATGTAAATCATTTTGGTAACTCCCACAAATAAAAAAATTAAGAAAAATGGTGTGATAATTCCAATCTAATCATGATAATGTGTTAGGGCTTATGAAACAGAGAATCTTTAACACCTCAACAAAAGGGCATACAAATCAAAACCCCTTTTCATGATTTGAACGGAGAGCACTCATCGGCATCTCTCCGACGACAAAAATTCTCACTTTGCTATCAAATTCAATCATTTCTCCGTCATCTACGCACCATCATCAACCAATTGAAGAACCCTTTGCTCATTGACCATGGCGGCGACGGCAGCGGCGACGGCGGCAGCATGGCAGCCTCAAGAAGGAGGGTTTAAGGAGATCTGTGGGTTACTTGAGCAGCAGATTTCTCCGTCATCTGATAAATCTCAGATATGGCAACAGCTTCAGCACTACTCTCAGTTCCCTGATTTCAATAATTATCTTGCATTCATCTTAGGTCGAGCTGAGGTAATTTGGGCTTTTTGTTTAGTTTCACTTTGGTATGAGTAATTGGTTGGTGGTGTGTGAGGGTTTGGGTAGGTTTGTTGGTGTTACCTTGTGTTGTTTTGATTATAGTTCATCATGGAGACATCATGCTTTGTGGGTTCTGGTTTAATGATTGTGGGTGTTTTTGGTTGATGTGATAAATTGTTGATGACGGTTGTGTTCCTGATTGAATGACTTTTTGTGTACTGCTGCTGTGGTTACTGGACCTAATTTGTGTCTTTTACTATATATTAGGATGTTAAAAGTGGAACTTTTTAAATCTCAATTGCAATCTGATTGGGTTATGTTGATTGAGAAGAACCACATAGACCTTTGAACGTGTGAATTCGAGATATGTAGCAAAAGAAAGCTTTGAGTGAGTGGAATTGTTGGACATCTTAAGCTTGATAGAAATAATGCGATGAAGAGCCTTCATCAAAGATGCATGAGTTAGAGTTATTCCTCTCAATGTTGATAATGTTGAAAATTCAGCATTTGATAGGAAGTTGTGGAATGATTGCTATCTTTAATTTTCATAATTTCATCTATATTTCTATTTTTTTTGTCGTTGAAGATGGTATTACTCTCTCCTGGCTGGAAGTGACTGTCTTATTGATCATAACATTAAGTAGTGACACTATTTATGTCATGGATATGGGTTAGCTAAGGGTCTATTGAGCATTTTTGTTTTTCCCTTCAGTTCTTGCTATTTGTTTCAAGAAACTAAGAGGGTTATAGGGCTATTGGCCATTATAAGCTGAAAAAGTTCCAATTGCCAAAATTCAAAAAACTACTGAGTACCAAACAACTTAACATGGTTTAAAAAAATAAAAATAGACTTTAAGCATTTGATATTTCACAATACAGCTGTAAATAATTTCCTTGGAGTTTTTCATTTGCAGCTTTGGTTAAGTGGCATAGTCATCATTTATTTTTGCTTGATACAAGATTTTAGTTACTAGGGGTAATCATACTTTTTAAGTTGTTTTTGAATGTAAGATAGTATGGGGCGTTACCTAAGATTTAGTAAACCATTGAAGGTACTTGCTTAGTTGCTTCTTAACATTTTTTTGTTGAAAACATAAATCAGATAGATGGTTCCTTTATATTACAATGTCGAAGACTCTTAAAGGTACTCCACAATCAGTTTCTTTTTTCTATGAAGTAACTATGGTTGATCAGTATATAAATTACTTATTATCTTAGACTAGTAGTTTGATTAATGAATTTCATATATTTACGTGTTTGACTCCCATGCATGCTGGACTTAATCGGGTTTGTTCACATGTAACCGAATGGGTCGCGGTTCAGTGTTACCGGCTAACTTGGTTTGAGTTGGTTTATTTTAATTGTTTAGGGTTATTATTTGTTTATGGTATGGTATCTTATATTTGTATGCTTATTTTAGGAGGTTTATTGAGTTTTTTATTTAGTTTATTGGGTTTTCTTCTTGGAGTAGGTTACTTGTTCTTTAAGGAGTGTTGGCCTCAAGTGTATACTTCTGTTGTTCTCTTATTTAACATAAAGTTTGCCTCCTACTAATATATGATAAATATCTATATATATTATACATAAACAAATGTTTTTAAGGACGAGATCTGTTATTGCTTTTTTGCATGTCTTTGAAAATTTAAAGTAGCCGCAAAATCTCCCAATTTGTGTTCGACCACACGATCGGTTATATAAATTGGAAAATGTTTCTTACCATTATGGATAGCAATAGTATGGCAGTATAATGGTAGATGCCCGGACCAGGTTATTATCATTTATTTTTCTTCTTTTGTGTTAAGCTTATTTATTTTTTTAATAAATTATTCGTTACAAATTTGATCCTTATATTTTATGTGCTTTGATTGATAGGTTAATAATAGAGTCATGTGAGGGATTCGACAAAAACTGTGTTTTTTCTTGTTCTTTTAATTGTAATGTGCTAGTGGTTGTTTTTCAAAGGGCCCGATTGCCAATAATGCATAACAATGCATATATCTTAATATGTTGGTGCACTATTTTTTAGAGCTTTTGGTATTCATTATATTTTGTCTAATTGTCAATGAATGACTGAATCTAAGATGTTCGTTGATAATGAGGCATTATGGTAAACACTTTCAATTAACAACAAAACTTTGATAGAACTACATTTTGTTTTCTACTTGACCTATTTATTTGTTGGGCATTTCAATTCCAAGGTGTACGGTAGAAAAAACCTTATATTTATGGAGGGCTAATCTTTTGTGTTCTTTACTTTTTATGGAGGCACAAGTACTGATTTAGCTATTACTGTTTACAATTGGGTGGCTTCAGGGATGACATGGACACTAAGGGAAGAAAGTTGATGCTCTACATGAAATTATGTGGAAAATAATTCCAACTCACTTTTAAAGAATCACAAAACTCCATTTGTCCTCAAAGTTTAAGATTTGACTCGACACTTAGCTTAATAAGTGTCTTTGAGTGATTATCAAATATCTAAAATACCTTTTTAAGGCATCCTAGTTGAAAAACCTACAGCAAACATCTTATATATTGGGTTTTAAAAAGCACGGTTGCGGCAACCTCATGCGCATAGGCTTGCGCATTTGACTACAAAAGGTGAAGGTTGTATTGGAAGCGAGTGCTCGGGGCTTTGTGGAAGAGGTAGAGTGATGGCTTTTTGTACAAAGCGATTTATTTTAGGAGGGAAGCATAGAACAATGGAGGAGAAATAGACGCTTAGTGGATATGCGATGTAGATAAGATGATGAATATGTGATGTAAATAAGATGAGACGATGGAGATGAGTTGCAAGTTTGATGTTGTGAATTATGAGGGAAATGAAACTGATGGTTATTTTTTGGTTTAGAGTATTTATTATATTGTTGCCCATTTAGGTTTTTTAGGGATTAAGTTATAAACCCTAATTTTCCGTATTTATGTTTTATATTGTACTTGTAATTGGTTATCGAGCCGGGGGTCTCTTTGGAAGCGGTCTCTCTACCTATCTGGATAGAGGAAAGACTCGCCACCACCTACCCCTCCCAGACCCTGCTCTTGAGTGGGATATACTGGGTTTGTTTGTTTGTTTGTTTATTGTACTTGTAATTGCTCACAAGTGAGGCAGAAAGCAATAAAAGAATATCCTGGTTGCAGCCCGTGGACGTAGGTCACATCGACCGAACCACGTAAATCTCGCGTGTTCATCTTTGTTATTATTTTCTCTCGTAGTTTGATTGTGTTGTTTGTTGATCTACACCCGAATTCTTAACAAGTGGTATCAGAGCTACGACTCGTTAAACACGGGAAACACATAGCCAGAGAAAGTTGTGATCTCTAGGTCGGCACTGCCACCACTGTCACTCCACCTCACGTTTGCATCACAACAATAATACAAGCAGACGAAACCCGCATATTGTCACCGATACTAACAACTGTGAATTACCGGTTGTTGTTGCTGTTTCGCACGTGTTCTTGATCAGAAAGAAAATGATACTAACAGCTTGGATGTTGTTTTGGTGAGAAACCAGAAAATATGAAACCAACTGAGTGAAAAACTTTAGATAAAAAGGCCAAGTCGGTTATTAGGTTGTCGGTTATTAGGTTGTTGCTACCAAAGGATGTTGCGTTTAACATTCTGAAAGAAACTATAGCAAAATGTATCATGGATTCGTAATCTAATATGTATGAGAACTTTCGGCAGCAAATAAAATTTTCTTGATTCGAGGGCTGGTTAATACAAAGATGAAAGAGGGAAGTTCAGTTTTAATGCACATCAACAACTTGATTTCAATTTTGTCAATACTTGGGTTAGTTGGCATCAAATTCGAGGATTAGGTTCAGGCTCTACTATTGTTATCATCATTGCCTGATGGCTGGGCTGGTACTGTTATAACGATTACTAGTTCCACCAGCGCGTTAACTTTAAATGGGATTCAGGATATTATTATGGGCGAAGAAATCAGATGAAGAAATTCAGTTGAATCATCAAGTGAATTACTAAATGTTGGCAGAGGAAGAAAGAATAACAGCGGTAGTAGGAGCAAGAACAGGAAAATGAGTCGGTCTAGGGCTTGAAATGATGTGACTTGTTGAAACTGTAAACATGTGGGACACTTCAGAAATTAGTGTCCGAATGATCAGAAAGAAGTTAACACTGCAGCAGACTACTCAGATGATGATGTTTTAATCTGTAGCATGGAGAGTAGTGTGGATTCTTGGGTCATATGTTCTGGAGCTTCGTTTCATGCTACCAATAGCAACGAAGCATTGCAGAATCTGAAAGAAGGTGATATTGGTAAGGTAAGACTAGCGAACAATGATGTTCTTGATGTTACGGGCATGGGTGACGAAGATTTAGTTACTTCAGCTGGTTCTGGACTTTAAAAGAAGTCGGGGTGATTTCTGATTTGAAGAAACAGTTGATTTATGTCGGTTAGTTGGATGAACAGGGGCATGAGGTTAAGTTCGGGAATAAGCAGTGGAAAGTTGTTAAAGGGAATCTTGTCATTGCTCGTGGAAAGAAAATGGGTTCATTGTATATGGTCAGTTACCGCCTGAAGGAAGTGACGTTCCAGTTCAGAAGAAGACTAAAATCCAGTTCATTGAATCTCGCGCGCAGAAAATGGTTTGCTTTGCAAGTAAGAAACCTAGAGTCACAGAAAAGATTCAGAATGAATGTGCATGGAAAAGTTCAAGTAAACCGGTTAGAGGATTTCGTGACAGTGGTAGCACGTGTCATGCTTCAGTTTCAGTTCCTAGACGACAGTGGGTTAAAAGAACTAATATTTCATCTAATAAAATCTCTTCAGATGATTGCTTGCTGAATATGGAGAGTGTTTGTTCTCAGGGTGTTCCAGGATCTGGCAGTTTGTTTCAGTGGGAGCCAGTAGGGATGGAGAACGGGTCAGGGGTAGATACAACTGTGATTAATGTGTTGAAGCTCAGGGGAGCTTCAACGGGCCTTCAGGTTAATTGATGAGAAGGCCGTGGCAATCAGGAATACGAGGAAGATTACAAGAGGTAATAGTGTGCACAACGGAAGGCAGTTTGAAGATGATCAAGCCTCCAAGTGGGATATTGTTGGGTTTGTGGAGTCTTGATTTGGGCTCGGCTTAAAAGACAACTCAGTGGCAGATTAATTAAATTAAAGACCTGGCCCGTTATTTAATTGGAGCCTCGAGCCTATTAAGGTTTTCTTAGGGATTAAGTTGTAAACACTAATTTTCCCTATTTATATTGTATATTGTACTTTTAATTCCTTACGAGTTAGGCAGAAAGCAATAAAAGAATATCAAAGAATATCCTGGTTGCAGCCGTGGACGCAGGTCACATCGATCGAACCATGTAAATCTTGCGTGTTCATCTTTGTTATTATTTTCCCTTGCAGTTTGATTGTGTTTGTGTGTTGATCTACACCCGGATCCCTAACATTTTTCATTTATTTATTTGGATTGGGAACTAAAATGCTCATTGTACTGCACATCTAAAACTAATATTCCTTCACGACGCCGAAGAAACAATTGTTTGTTATCCGCAAAAGTAGTTATATATGCATTGATGCCGAAGAAACAATTGTTTGTTATCTGCAAAAGTAGTTATATATGCATTTATTTATGGGGAACGTTTGACGGTTTTTTTTAAGTTGTGATCCTTTTTTTAGTTTGATGTTAATGATGTTGGTTGTTTTTGTTTGCTAGACTGACTATGTGAAGTAATGTCATTTAATATGCGTGTTGTTTGGGTTAACATGACATGTGTAATTTACAGGGAAAGCCTGTGGAAGTTCGACAGGCAGCTGGCTTACTTCTGAAAAATAATTTAAAAACTGCATTCAAGTCAATGCCTCTAACAAATCAAGAATACATAAAAGCTGAGCTGTTACCGTGTTTAGGAGCATCAGATAGACAGATAAGGTCTACGGCTGGAACAATCATTAGTGTTGTTGTTGAGCTTGTGGGTGTTTTAGGATGGCCTGAGTTGTTGCATACCCTTGTCAAGTGCTTGGATAGTAATGACTTAACTCATATGGAAGGTGCTATGGATGCTTTGTCCAAGGTAATTTATTTCTTTTATCGTATGTATGTAGTTATTCATTTCTTGATATATGTTATTTTAGTGTAGATGTTTCTTCCTTGAAGCTTTTGTATATTTGATCTATGTTTCTTTTGTTTGGTTATGTATCTCTTGTTCTTTCTCATGTTTAAATATGAAAAATCGAATGTGAATTACCAATTATAATAGTGATTTATCACTACTTTGTTATCTTAAAAGATGTTTGAAAATTAAAATAAGAAGAATATAAAAACTTTTAAAGCAAGAGCTAGTCCTAACAGGAGCATGCACGTAGTTGCAAGTGAACTGAATTCAAGTCAAATTATAATAAGGAGACAAGAATGTGGATATATACAACATAGGACACACTCGTGGATGGGACAAAACAATGTTAAATAAGTGAGAACATGAATACCATATTGCAGCATCACGAGGTCATATGAAATAATTTTTAAATTGTGTAGCAAAGATCCTAGTTGTAACATCTTGCTTGACACTTGCATTATTGGATGGTAGATTGAATGTGGGACCTGTAGGTTATAAAATTGACTGACGTGCATGAGCCGTTAGAGGCAATGACCCTAGCGCTTCACCATGGCTGAAGTGGGGGTGGCTTGATTACAGGAGGTTGTGCTTTGGCGGAGGCGTTAGAGGCGGTGCCTCATGTATATGCGGGTTCCATTACACACTAATTTTTATGATAGAGAGGACTAACCTCCATAGCCACATTGAGCTCCATTATTCTCTTTTAGGGGGATTTGTATTCTTTGCATATAGGGGGATTTGTATTCTTTGCAGTTGACTTTATGTTTGGTTTTTGTTGGTATATAAGTTGCTGGTGCAATTATAAGAGATGGTGAACTAATTTCTTTGACAGAAGTGTACCCTTTTGTATATATCTATATGCATGCAACGTACTTCAAAGATCTTTTACTCAGACTCGCCTTCAAGGGCATTTTGAGACTATCAAATTCTAATTTGTAGTGTTTTGGATCATAATGACTATGGACTACTCCATAAATAACATACGTACTGCTATTGTTATAGAACGTGTATGGACATGGAAGGCAAGCATTGTAGGGATATTTAAACCCTTTTTTGACATGGCATCTACTAACTTTTGGATCGATGAACTCTACATAAAATTCACAAATCAACGCGCACATTAATAAAAGATAGTGAAACTTTTTTTTTGTAACGTTGACCTTTTTTTGAAGAAATGTACTTTGAGCATCGTACTATATGTTCATATTGATTTATTTGTTTATTTTGTTTTTAATGTTGGACAATTGGTATGTTTGGTATGTATGAATAGTTTATTCATGCTACATATTGTAATAAATAAAGTTGCTTTCCTGTTTCCTATCACTTTGTAATCTGTACTATGTTTACAATATGCATGTGTATATATTCTTGGCATGCTGGTAGCAGTCGTGTAGCAATTAGCAAGGCTTCCTTTGTAAGAGGTCTTGTTTTCTAATCTGTAGGTCAATTGACTTATTGAAGTTGCTGTATAATGCAGATTTGTGAGGATGTTCCTCAAGTGCTGGATGTGGAAAGTCCTGGTCCTCCTGGATCATCTGAGCGACCTGTTGATATATTTATCCCAAGATTACTTCGGGTAACACTTTCGTCTTGTTATCATGATTATGATTACATAATAAATGGTGCACATACACATATATCTTGTTCTTTTACGAAGTTCTTGGGTTACTCCATGTTGCAAGTCTGAAGATTTGTTCTTGTTCACCATCTCATGGTCTTAACTCTTAAGTGCTGCTTTTTTTGCAGTTATTTCAATCTCCACATGCCTCCCTTAGAAAGCTTGCATTGGGCTCTGTAAATCAGTACATTTTGTTGATGCCACCAGTAAGTTCTATCTGGGCATTTATCTTTCTGCTAAAGTAGTATTCTTTTCACTGCAGAAAGCACTAATCATGGATGCATAAACCTTTTACAGGTTTTGTATATGTCTATGGATACATACCTGCAAGGTTTGTTTGTTCTTGCTAATGATCCATCATCTGAAGTACGGAAATTGGTAAATATTCTACCCTTGTTGTTTAACGTGGCATTGGAATTTAAAGTCTTAACCTATTTTGCTTAATACAAAAGGGTATCTGTTGAGTTTTGTTGTTTTATGTTTGTCTTGTCATTTGTTTCATATATGTTGTCGCTTTGATCTTCCTTAGATACCGAGTTGGTGGGAACTAACAATTGTTTCTCTTTTTTATTTTTCTTGACATTGCCTTCTTCTTTATGCTGTGATCAGTCGCTATTCTGTGCTATATATATTTTTTCTTTGAACGAGTAAAATCAAATTAGCTTTTAGTCCTTTTCTTTTAATATGTTTTTATGAATCTTCTTTCAATTGAATTCTTTTAGTTGCTTTTCATCACTAATAATAACTATTTACATGGTGGATAGGTTTGTTCAGCTTTTGTTCAGCTAATTGAAGTTCGTCCTTCTTTCCTTGAGGTGGGATTTTGTTTAATATATGCCTTCCTTTTCATATTCCTGCATATTAGCTCTTGCTGCTTTCTTATTGCATCAGTGGTGCAACAGACGTGATGATCTTTCTCACATATAATTTGTGATCACTTCCTGTTCTCGTCTCATACTGTTCACACATGATTTTGTGCTTGCAGCCACATTTGCCAAATGTAATTGAATACATGCTACAAGTGAACAAGGATCCTGATGATGAAGTGTCCCTTGAAGCCTGTGAATTTTGGTAAGTGGTTACTCGTTGCTTTTGGTTGATATCACTTTGTGCCAACCTTTATTGTTTGTCATTGTTAATAGCATTCATGTAGCAATTATTTTATGCTTCTACAGTTGCAAATAAACATCATGTTCCATATTTTTAATTTTTTATGCATTCATGTTATGCTTGAACAATATACTGCTTGGGTTGAATAGTATTATCAACCAGTAGTTTGGTTAAAATAGTTTAAATTATAAAGGTGGAAAATTTTAGTCATAGAACGGTTATTGTACACACTTTCCATTAAGCATCAACCCTTTGTATTCAACACTAGATCATTGTGTTTTATGGAGTGCACATTAAGACGACTAGGTGGCTTCTAGAGCTATGCTAGTAATCTGTAGGATTAACACACTAAATCTTTTCATGTTATGAACTTACGCTTTTCTTTTATGTGACTGTTGTCTTATAATTCATGTCTGTTACTCAACCAGAATCTTTTAAGAACCTTTTCTATTATTAGATAATGTGTCACCAAACTACAATGCAAAATACTAGGCAACTCATGTAGGAACTATGAAGTTGATATTTCAAGGTTAGAGCTTAGAGGGAAAGATTGCTTGTGTTATGTTCCATTATGTTATGGGTTTCTGACAAATGTTTCCTATTTGAATATTTGCCTGTTTACAGTTTTTTTCTTAAATTACTTTTGTAAATACACATGATCTATGATCAAACCAACCAAATTTCTGGGGAACAAAAGAAAAGATTCAAAAAAATAGTGCTGCTAGTTCTTTTGTTGAGAAAGGAACTTGATCCCAAGATTTTTCTATCTCTATTTTACTATCTATTTTTTCTAAGTTACCCTCTTAAATCCTAAAATTTGCAGGTCTGCATATTGCGAAGCACCATTGCCACCTGAGAGTTTAAGAGCATTCTTGCCACGTTTGCTTCCAGTATGTTAACCTTCCTTATCTGTTTAATATTTTTATATTTTTCTTTATGTACTAATTTATGCCTTGTTCGGGAAAGCTTGTTCTGTCTGTTTAACGTGTATATGGGGTAATTGGCAGCTTTTATTGTCAAACATGGCTTATGCCGATGATGATGAGTCACTACTTGATGCAGAGGTCAACTCCTTCCAGTGTTTTGTCTTCAACTGATACTTTATTTGGAATAATTGCTTGATTATAACTTACATTTATAATTGCAGGAGGATGGTTCTCTTCCTGACAGAGACCAGGTTCTGATTTCTGTCCCTATTTAGAACTCCTTAATATCATTGTCAAACATATGGTCCTTGAACGGTTTTCTTAATTTACATTAGCTATGCAGGATTTGAAGCCACATTTCCATTCATCACGTTTTCATGGATCAAATGATGCTGAAGATGATGTATGTTTTCTGATAAGAGTTTATATATTTTTGACAAATAAGCTCAGAGGGGCACTTATAAGTGGGTCGATTTGGGTTATTTTTATCTGACCGTAACATAAATGATTGCTTTAACCTAAATGATTGCTTTAACCTGATCAACCCTCTTGCCACCTGTAAATAAGTTTAACCAGTTAATGTAGTATTTTGCTATATTGGCATGTGGATATGAATGGTTACCAACGACATGTGTTTACTTTTCTCTTCTATACATGTGCTTATAGGACGATGACATAGTGAATATATGGAACCTCAGAAAATGCAGTGCTGCTGCTTTGGATATAATCTCCAATGTGTTTGGTGATGAGATTCTCCCAACTTTAATGCCTTTTGTCCATGTAATTGTCTGATATTTGATCTCCAAGCATGCTATTGATTTGCAATTGATTTACTCTTCTGTCATGAGAATCACATAAAATTATGGTCTGTGCAGTCTAAGTTATCTGCATCTGATGATTCTAGTTGGAAAGAGAGGGAGGCTGCAGTTTTAGCACTTGGTGCCATAGCTGAGGGTTGCATTAATGGTCTTTATCCTCATCTTTCAGAGGTAAGCTCTATAGTTAAACGTTGATTTGCTTGATATTACTCGAGGAACTACATATTTACATGATGTTGGATACCTAGGAAAACCAACATTGTTGCTATAATTTGTAATAAAATTTTTGGCGTAAAAAAAGATTGTTTTGCTTATTTTTCAATAAACTTTTTTCCTGTCAGATTGTAGCCTTCCTCATTCCCCTTTTGGATGATAAGTTTCCATTGATACGAAGCATTTCTTGTTGGACACTTTCACGTTTTAGCAAATTTATTGTCCAGGTATGATATTAATTCTTTGTTACAATGTAGCTAATATTGCTTGTTTTATGGACTCATATAGTCAAATTATTCTCAAATTTCTCTGAATGTGGAATATCAAAGTTGTACTTCACAAAAACACATACGACTTGATACAGACTATATGAAAATCAAACATTTGTAATTTATTGTTTTTCTGTTTCAGGGCGTAGGTCATCAAGAAGGATACGAACAGTTTGAAAAAGTTCTTACTGGTCTTCTAAGAAGAATTTTGGATGATAACAAGCGTGTGCAGGAGGCTGCTTGCTCAGCTTTTGCAATTCTTGAAGAGGTTGTTAAGGAAGCAATATGTCATAAATTGATTTGTGTGAATTGAAGCTTATATTCAAAACATCTTTAATTTCAGGAAGCCGCTGACGTTTTGTCACCGCGTTTGGAGATCATTTTACAGCACCTGATGTGTGCTTTTGGAAAATACCAGGTTGATTCTCAATCATCTGTTGTGTTGTGTTAGATGTGGCAAAATGGTCAGGTTGGATAATGGGTCAAAAATGACTTTTTTTTTAGAGAAACCTCGTCTTCCTGATACATTTTTTTGTCCGAAAGTTCATTTTCTTAATGAATAATTGTTCTCTCAGGCACGCTCACAAAAACAGTTTTTATAAATATATGGTTGTTTTTTTAAGTAAATTAAATTAGGAGGTTTGTGCATTAATCACTTTGGGTGGCTTTTGACCGTCTGAATATTTTCCATTGTAGAATTTTCCCTTCAAACTTAGCTGAGTTGGTCTGTTAGAAATAAAACATTACCTAATTTGAACCGCCATAAGTAAAAGGGTCGAGATTGTCATGTGTGGGTTGTGTTTAATGTGCTTATGAAGATATCGCCCTGCCCATGGCCTTGTAGCTTAGTGGCATTGGTGCTTGCCCCCCACAGAATGTGATGTCGTGTTTAGGACTTAGGAGTAAAAATAATGTAGGTTGTGTTAATGTGCTTATGAAGATATTGCCCTGCCCATGGCCTTGTAGCTTAGTGGCATTGGTGCTTGCCCCCACAGAAAGTGGTGTGGTATTTACGAGTAAAAAAGTTGCTGTTAAAAATGAAGATATTGCATGCTTTCTAGTCTATGTTTCTCTCTCACTATATCTGATGTTTCTTGCCTGATGGTATACAGAGGAGGAATCTCAGAATCGTTTATGATGCTATTGGTACTTTAGCAGATGCAGTTGGAGGAGAACTGAATCAGGTAATGCATTATTGCATACTACTCCCTGTAATAGGTTTCAGTCATCATTTTTTATTTCTACATTCTTTCATTTTTTATTTCTCCGCTTCATTGCTTTTCGGAGTTTAGAGCTTTAATAAATTAGGTTTACTTAATGAACTTCATTGTGAAATGCAGCCTAAATATCTTGAAATTTTGATGCCACCACTAATTGCAAAGTGGCAGCAACTTTCAAATTCTGACAAAGACCTTTTCCCCCTTTTGGAGTGCTTTACATCCATAGCACAGGTATTGTTTTTTTTCCCTGTCATTTATCTACACTAGCAGTATCTGATCGGATCCTTTAGTTACTTTCAGTATATATAAACTGGTTATTGGAGGGCACAGAATTTGTGTAGTGCATTACATTGTTATATGCTAATATTTCTGGTATCCTCACTTGCACTACAATGTTATTTTTCATTTGTCTTGTGATACTGGTACATTTGGCTACATGCTTTCTTCCATTTCATTCAAGTAGGATGGAAATTGGTGCATGTCATACCTAATTATTGTTATAAAAGAACTTGTTTCATTGTCTTCAGGCATTGGGTAGTGGATTCTCGCATTTTGCTCAACCTGTTTTCCAGAGATGCTTAGATCTTATCCAGAGCCAACTGCTTGCCAAGGTTGTGGATATAATAATAATTTTTCTATGAGTCATATATGTTTGCTGTTGACATATCGTATTTCTATGCTCTTTGTGATATTATGACATTTCTTGTAACACATTACATCTCATTCATGTGATCACTGATTATTTCTGTACGATCTGGATTTTCATCCTACATTATCTCAGAAGTTATATTTGTACCTTTCTTATTTTAGTTATTATAATGTATTTCATTTTTAGCCTTATTTATGATCAACTTCATTGAATTTCGTATGCTTTTGTGTAGGTTGATCCTGTTTCAGCCGGGGTTCAGTTTGACAAAGAATTTGTTGTTTGTTCATTGGATCTTCTCTCTGGACTGACCGAAGGTCTTGGTAGTGGAATAGAGAGTCTGGTATTCACTTTTTTAATCCCATATATCATCTAATACAATTCATAAATTCCTAACTATAGTTTGTAGGTATATTATCAATTGGTTTCAGCATTATGAAATTTCATCACAGGTTTCACAAAGTAATTTAAGGGATCTTCTTCTGCAATGTTGCTTGGATGATGGTTCTGATATTCGTCAAAGTGCATTTGCGTTGCTTGGAGACCTAGCAAGGGTAAGTTGGTAACTGAATCAGCTGATCTTATTAAGCTTAATTTTGAACCATATTTATGTTTACCTCTGTTTGGCTGTGATGGGTAGTTATGTCATTGTGATTATATCTTAACTTTTTTCGTTTGGATGTCTTGTCACACTTTGTTTATCATTTATATTCATAATTACTGAAATAAGCATGCTGTACATCTCTAGATATAAAACCCTAGCTCCAGATATTCACATAACTGCATAACTTTATTTTGGTGTTTTCTCAATCAGGTTTGTCCAGTTCATTTGCGTCCTCGCTTACCTGAGTTTCTTGATGTTGCTGCCAAGCAATTGGTATATTGACCTCCTCCATTTTTGATTCTTTTAAGCCTTAGTGTTCTTATAACATTTATAAATGTACATATCTTGCAGAACACACCCAAACTGAAGGAAACCATCTCTGTGGCAAATAATGCATGCTGGGCTATTGGGGAATTAGCAGTGAAGGTGCATTATCTTACTATGATATGGAGGTGACAGAATGGGCGGGCTAGATGATAAGTGATAAGTTTTGATCTGGTTGAACCCAAGTACTCTTAAAAAATCATATTGCTTTAGTACTAATCTAATATTTTAAGTAAAATGATTCTGGAGGTTGTATACATTAACATACTTCGATCGTTTGTGTTTGCCTGCTTCCTTTTTAGCTAAAGTTTTTGAGTTCACCTGTTTTACTCATTAGGGAAAAAGACAACTTGATTCAACCATAAAATAAGGATGTGTTGAGTGTAGTACATTTAGTAATTTACATTTCTCTATCTTCATCTGTGGCCTGTGAAGTATTATTTGATTTCATCTATCTTGGAAATATGCTTTTTATCTTTCATGCTTATCCAGTTTTCTTTTAATAAATGAATGCTTTTTGTTCAATAGCCTGTATTTCATTTTGAAAATTTTCAGGTTAACCAAGAAATTTCTCCTGTGGTGATGACTGTAATTTCATGCTTAGTCCCAATCCTACAACATGCTGAGGTGATTCAGTTTTCTCTATTTGCTTTAAAATCTTCTTCTTCATTATTTGTGTCTTATTTATTTCTTGATGGTTAGCAGGGGCTCAATAAGTCACTCATTGAGAATAGTGCCATCACATTGGGTAGACTTGCCTCAGTTTGTCCTGAGCTTGTATCACCCCACATGGAGCATTTTATGCAATCATGGTGTATTGCTTTAGCTACGTATGTATTTTTGTTGCATATCATGACTCTCTTATAGTCTTCTCTTTATTTTGTTTTAAAACAAGCCACTTAATGCATGATTCAAAAATCTACTTTAACATAATAAAACAAGGAGTCATTGTAAATATGGGCTACTTGGATCCTAATGTTAAACTATTTTGTCATTTGGTAGCTTCAAAGTTTCATAATTGCTTTATGTTGGTGACAGGATTCGGGATGATATTGAAAAGGAGGATGCTTTTCGTGGTCTATGTGCAATGGTATGAACCTGCTTACATTAAGCTTCTTTTTCTTTTCCTTTTTATTTCTTTCTGAAGCAGAAACTTATGCTTGTTTGCTTTGCAGGTTAAAGCAAACCCAACAGGGGCTTTGAGCTCACTTGTTTTCTTGTGTAGAGCTATTGCTAGTTGGCATGTAAGGGTTTTTTTTTTTTTTTTTTTTTTTTTTAACAATTTCAGCATAGCTCACAGTTTTCACACCTTGTTCACAAACATATGGGTATACAAAGCAGTTTATCAGGCACATACACAAAGCAGTTTATCAGGCTGCCTAAGGAGTGTTTGGATTTGCATTTTGGGATTACTTGTATGATTATTAAACAGTCTTAATGTTTGGATAAACAGATTCTGCTTCTAACTGTCGGATTGTTTGAATAAATTAATCATCCCATGCTTTTTATGTAACCTGATAAACTTATATGCTCGTTTAAAATGTTTGTCCTTTTAACACAGTAGTACTTCCTGATCATTTTATATCCACATTCCGTTAATAGTTAGAAATATGTAAACAAAAGTGCACAGGTGCGTGTCTAGGCACTTAGTGGGGACGATCATTCTAAAGGAGAGACCGCAGCGCACACCTTCTGTCAACTGAAATGATCCACTTAAATTTGGTTTTACTGTGTTTTCTGTATCTGTTTGTTTTTATTTATTATCGATAAAAGGTGAGTGTATGATGGCATGTTCATCTATCTTTTTAGTTCAGTCAAACTAGTAAAAATATCTTCCTAGTATTATGATGTATTCTTGCGTCCTTTTGCAGGAAATAAGGAGTGAGGAGTTACACAATGAAGTTTCACAGGTTCTGCTTGGTTATAAGCAGGTATCTCTATTTACACATCTATATTGTCTTGAATCTCACTTCATCTTCACTGGCTTATGTCTATTAAATAAACTTCATATTATGAAGCCGGAAGTTTGTGAAATAATATCTCTGTTGGTTTTGTTTGTAGATGTGGCAATTTAACTCATTTACTTATAATTGGTAGAGTGGGGGTCATATCTAATCGGGTTAAAAAAAGATTGAGCTGTAAACGAATTTGTTAAACATATTACAAGTCGCACAATTTTTTTTTATGCATACAACCTCGTACGTCAAATTTATTTCACGATAGGCAAAAGTTTTTCCATACTTTAAAAAATAAACAAACTTGTTTTGTGGTACAAACCCAACCCGACTCTGCTCTTTTGATCTATACAATAATGTCTTCTTTTAACCAAATTTAACCTTCCATCTTTTCACCTATAGATTGTTGCAATATGCAAGTTGTGTGTAAATGATTAATCAATCTATGGTCTTCTATGACAGAGCTGAAGGACGGAGCATGGGAGCAGTGTATGTCGGCTTTGGAGCCACCTGTAAAGAGAGACTCGCAAAGTATAAAGTATAGTTTTTTGCATGGGCAAATTGGTCATATTTGCATGTTTCAAGCATTCTTTCGGAGCGTGCATCTCAATCTCTATTAGACTCATGTTGTGCATTATCTTTCAACCGACGAAGTCAAATTTGCTATTACCCAATTCAAAATACAAGAGTCAACATTATATGGGAGAACTTGGATATCCAAGAGGAAGAAGTTAGGTTATTTAGACATGGATTTGGTGTACAGGCGCTTTTTCGATACTATACACTCCTGGTTGCTTTTTAATTTTTTTTTATTTTTTATATATTGTGATTGCTACTACGCATCTTGCATTTGTGTTCTCAGTCTTTCTAACGATGTACAACATTGTGGGATGGTATTTGTTTGATCGGTTTTCTTCTGTCAATTCTCACCAGGTATTGTGATTTTTGATGGTTGGTTTACGGGTGTATGTACCCCAAATGTGTTTGGAATATTTGTTCAACATGTAGTTGTTATGCTTTGGTTTATCTAAATGTAAGGATTCCCCGCTCAAATAATTCACTTATATTGAAAGTCTGTTTTACTTAGCAACTGTTGTATATTCCTTGAAGATACTAACAGTTGCTATAACTTTTGAAGTTATATCATAGACTCTAGTATCCTAAACCCTCTTAATTTAAAAAAAAACCGTCAATGTGAATTTCAACTCAAGAATTCAACTTGTCCGCTTTACAATTACATGTATATCAAAGTCCTCAGCTTAGGTTTTGGGTGTCATCAAGGTTAGCATCTGAGTTAGACTTTGATCTTGTTAACATGTTTTGTATTTTTTACTTTTTTAGTTAGAACTAGTATTAATCTCGTGTTACAACGGGGAAAACCATGTCAAGTAGCACCAATGAAACACCACCGTCAGTTTGTTAATACCCATAGACATCGTAAAAGCTTGAATTAAAAAGAAATAGAAAATGAAAAAAAATAATAAAACTGAACGAAAAGTAGGCATAGAAACGTTATACCAAGCAGGTGAAATGTAGAACATCTAAAATAATAAGTTCACCTAGGACCAGCGACTTGCGATGGGGCCGTTAAACAGGAAAAATAAACGTAAAATGTTGAATCACACACGCATGATGTGACATGTTAACTGCAAATTTAGACCAAAACTAAAACTGAAAAAATTTAAAATATCAAAAGTATAGGGATCAAATTTGAAAGTAAAAAAAATTAAGCTATATTATAAAAGATGTAAAAGTAGTGGGCTAAAATAAAAAAAGTTAATAATTAGTATACTAGTATTAAGGTCCACGCGTTGCAGCGGTTGCATAATACCATATCAAGTACACAGATGTTACACCATCACTACCGACTACAAACACCGAAAAGCTTGTAAAACAAAGAAACAAAACGAAAAAATAAAACCGAACGAAAAATAAACGTCAAAAAATTGAACCATGCGTGCCCGTTGCGGCTGCTAACATGCACATATTAGATTGAAATGTAAACATAACGCGGCCATTAACAGTTTGTTCAGTCAAAAGTTTTAGACCGAAAAGTAAAATGAAATTTTGTAAAAAAAATGAAGTATATGAGACCAAGGTGAAAGTGAAAAAATATTAACAAAAAGATGAAAACTATTATGGTTAAAAGTAAAAAAAAACATAATAATGATAATAACAAAATAATATAGAATCTACAAAGCATAAAGTACAAACCTTAATTCACGATCAAATCGACAATTGAATTATATATATACTATAATGGTGATCCTTATACTCGAGAAAAAAATCTCTCTGATTATCCATTATCTTCTATCATCTCTATTAAAATATAACCCGAGTTATATGAGTTCACTGACATTCTCTCGGTTCCCTCCAAGTTTTGCATAATATCTTCAATTTTGTATTTTTTATTTTATATTGATAGAAATAATGTACTAGTCTTCCTAATATTGTTGTGGTGAACCATAATTATAGGAATATCCATTATGTATTAGTTCCACTAAGTTGAATGAAATCAATAACTTTGATTGATTATTTAATATGGTACAGCCAGGAAACTTCCTCCTTTTTAGCCACCGGCGCAACCCACCTCCACTGTCTTCTTCTGCTACCACCCTCCCTATCTCCCCATCATCACTCACTGTTGTCAAATTTTCAACCTTCCTTGAACTTCAATCACCAATTACTTAAGCTGGAAGACTCAAATCAAATCTAATCTCTCCTTTATGGTTTGAAACTTGACAAGTTTATCGATGGCTCTCATCCACCACCCGCCACCACCACTGCTAACGTACGTACGGTACAACCAACCATGTCTAAATAACCTAACTTCTTCCTCTTGATATCCAATTTCAATTCTTGCATATAATGTTGAATCTTGTATTATTTTGGATATCCAAAACCATGATCAACCCAAACCGATTACATGTAATCCGTTAAAACTCTTGTTTGATCGATGACCTTGCCATCCTCGAAAAAAAAAAAAAAGATGGATCCGAAGACATCACTGAGTCATCCTTTCGGACTAGATTCAACTCTTACAAACCGGTTATCAACGTTGTTCATGCTCAAGACACATCTATTTCATTCCACACCAAATCTTCTTCACGACCTCCATTTTTGCTGCACACACTCGCCCATCGCCAAAACAATGTCCTCGCCACTTATCTTCACACAATAGCCAATTCGCCGGTATATTACCAACACCTACCTCGGATCCGAATCGCCCCTTCTTGGGCAAATGTCAGTGTTGTTTCAAACAAGGCCACTCCTTAACTTCATGTTATGCTTTGAAAAAACACCATCCACAGGTGGTGCTTCCGCATCTCCACGACAGGGACCTACTAAACCGTACCACATCGATGGGCGTCTCCAACACAAATTCATCCCATCCTTCTTGGCTTTGATAGTGGATCGAGCATCTCATCATATCACCAATGATCTTAATGATTAATCCCTTCATGCA
Source organism: Flaveria linearis (assembly GCA_024085815.1). Taxonomy (NCBI): domain Eukaryota; kingdom Viridiplantae; phylum Streptophyta; class Magnoliopsida; order Asterales; family Asteraceae; genus Flaveria; species Flaveria linearis. Next base: position 84,992 of record JABSNV010000328.1, read on the forward strand.
CCTTATGAAGCTAACGAGTACTTGTTATTGGTGATGCATGGTTCATCCCTTACTATTACTCATGTTGGTTCTTTAGTTATTCAATTTTCTAATAAATCTTTTACTCTAACAAATGTCCTTTGTGTTCCTTTTATATCTAAAAACATCATATTTATTTCACGATTATAATTGATATAACATACTAATCAAATTTTTTCTTCCCCCGCTTTTCTTATCAAGGACCTCCACTCCAAACAACCTCTTCTTAGGAAACGGCTAGTCATGGGATATATGACTCCATCCACATTACCACCTTCCTCTTTAACATGCAAAGGTCTCAGGTTCGATCCGTGGAAACGGCCTCCCACAAAATATGGGGGAAAGACCGCGTACATCTTCCCTTAAATGAACGGACCCTCCCTGGACCCTGCGAACGCGGGAGCTCTTTGCAGCACCAGGTACGCCTCTTAACATGCAAACCAGATAAGCCTAGCCTTTGGCTCTATCGTCTTGACAATCCGCATTTTCAAGTTCTACAAACATTTAGCTGATATTGTTTCTACTATTAACCCTTTGAAAAACTCTTGTAATTCTTGTTGCATGAATAAAAGTCATAAATTACCTTCTATGCTTCTTCTCTTTCTTCCTATTCACCATTACAATTAATATTCTCTGATGTGTGGGTTCTCCTATATATCAATTGATGGTTTTAAGTATTACATAATATTATAGAACTTTCCCAAGTACATTTGGATTTATCAACTAAACAAAAATCCGACTCTCTTACTACATTTATTTGATTTCAAAGTCTTGTTGAAAATTATTTTCAAACTAAAATAAAGCAATTGTTCTCTGATAATGTGGGAAATATATCATACTTGCATATCATCTTTCTTCTTGTGGCATATCTCACCTTAGTTCTCCACCTCATACTCCTGAACATAATGCTCTGCCGAACGATGACACTATCACTCAATCGAAACAAACTAATCTTACTCTCTCACGCCAATCTACCATTAAAATTTTGGCCTTTTGCTTTCCCCACCGCTGCTTATCTAATAAATCATTTACCACCACTACCCTCAAAATGATTCCCATTATCTTCGACTTTTCAAAACTTCCAAACTATGACAAACTTCAAAGTTTTGGATGCTTAGTTTATCCTTGGCTCCATCCCTACTCAAGTTTTTAACTTCAACCCCGAGACCTTGCATATTTGTAGGATACTCATCCTCTCAAAGTGCATAGGACCTTCTTGATCCTCTTACCAATAAGTCTACACCTCACGCCATTTTATTTTGTTGAAATTGACTCCCTTATATAACCTTACTAGAAATGCCCACACAACCCCCACCTAATCCTGACACTTGGCCGGCTACAATATTAATCTAATATCACTTTCACCACTCCTAATCAATCATCATAAATCCTACTCCATCCGCACCAACAAGCCCACTTGTCCTACTTTACCTCTACCTACTTCCACTCGTCTCACAGAACCCACCCTACCACTCTTTAATTCTCTTAATACAACCACTCATTACCTAATGCAATATCTTCATATAAAGAACCTAACAACAATGACCCAACCACCAACAGTGTACCCTCCACATCACTCATCTCTCGCATACTCATACAAAGATCATCATCAATATAGTTGAGAAACCTCCTCCATCTCTCCACCACTATTAGACACATCGACAACCAAACCCCAAATATCACAATATGATTTTATACTTTCATTCTATCATAATAACACCTTCCCAAAATTAACCTTCCACCATCACCCAAGCGCTTAAACAACCTCAATGGCGCAAGGCATGCAAGAAGAATACGATGCTCAGTACGTAACCACACTTGGTCTCTTGTACCTCCCGAATCCGTTCTTATCAGGTCGGCTGCAAATGGGTTTTTCGTACCAAATTCAAACACGACGGCTTCCGTTGATGTGCCTAAGTGCGTGTCTTGTTGCTAAAGGTTTTCATTAATGACCAGGTTTAGACTGTATTGAAACGTTTTTAGTCCCCCGTTGTCAAACCACCTTCTCTTCGTCTCATAACTGCTTCCCAAATTGGTTTCTCTGCTAACTTGACATCAATAACGCCTTTTTACAAGGCATTCTCATCAAATCCGTCATATTGTCTCCAACACCCCGGCTTTACCGATTTCTTCTTTTCCATAAAATGTTTGCAAACTAAACAAAGTGATTCATGGTCTTCGTCAAGCATCACATGCTTGGTATGATGAACTTAAATCTTTCCTTCTATCGGCTCATTTTAAACCAACCATTTTCGATCCTTCTCTTTTTGTTAATAATACCACCACCTCTCCCATTTACATTCTTGTCTATGTTTATCATATATATCATCGCCGAACCAAATTCAACTCTTGTCACGTACTTTATCACTTCCCTTGCCAATTGGTTTTCCTTAAAGATTTAGGAGCTTTATCTTACTTTCTT
>JABSNV010000641.1:0-65973 GCA_024085815.1 Flaveria linearis
TACCACGTCCCTTCAATTCTCCGGCCAACAAAGCCTCATAACTGTGCACAAATAACCCAAACAGTGCCATCGTATCGTGTGGAATTTGAGTAGAAACTAAGGCATTTGAACTTGACCCAGCATTCTTACTACCACCACCTGTGTTGACAATTTTACCATACCCCAGAGTTAGCAAAGCCACCATTACCAGATGAACTCCACACAGCTACACCATAATAGTTAGAGTTTGCAGCGGATGAAATCATGCAGTGTTTTGAGGTGGAACATTGGATACATCATGGTTTGATATACTCTCTTCTCTTCACATCAAGATCAAATGATTTTAACTTTTTGATTACATCCATCAACTTGTAATCTGCAAAATTTCTTTCTTGTTGAGTAGTTTGATTTGCAGACTCCACTGAGCAGAAAGAAAGTCTAACAATTTACTCACTTGCTCATAATTTCCAAGCTGTTTATCATACTTCTTCAGATTGCTTGAAACTGACAGAAAACGGTTTTATGATATCAGTAAGTGTCTCATGCTTATATCCCACGAATGAGTTAAACTCCTTCTGAGCCGGAGCTTTTTCTTGTCTTTCTTCAGATCTTCGTTTCCCGTCATAAGACTCGCATAGAGCATCATACAAAGCCTTAGCGGTAGTGTGCTCAGCAAACTTGTTATAAATAATCCTGATACAGACACAGAAATCAAAGCTCCAAGACCTTTCTTGTCACGATCGAGCAACTTGATGTCAATCTCAGTATAAGTGTTAGGATCCTGATTTGGTGAGTAACAGATCCGACAGTTGTTTTATAGGTAGGTGAGGTCCATTAGTGATAGATTCCCATTGACCATGATCAGTGTAAGAGAAGAAAGCTTTCAGCACCGTTTCCAATCCTCAAAATCCTCTCCGTTGACAAGCCTCGGTGGCCTGTTTTGGTTGAACACACTCCATATCAGTCAAATTCACACTTGTAGCAACATGATAAGATCAGAAAATTGGATTTGCTGAAACTGATGTAGATTAGCTAATAGATTCGTTAGGTGAACCTACAGATTCGCTTGGCAGACCAGCAACAGATTCGCTCGGCAGTGTGCACGAGAAAGCAGATTCGCTGAGCAGTTCATCGCAGGATAAAGAAACTTTCGTTCAAAATTAGGTTCAGCAGCAACTTCGCTTGGTTGTCAACCAAGAGCATGAACTTTCGCTCAAAAGGCTAGATTCGCTGTCCAAAAGGTCAGCAAGAGATTGAAAAGCAACTTTCCTTAGATTCGTTTATGAAACAGCTAGGTTCGCTGGATGAATAATATAGATTCGCTGGGTACGAGACAAACTTAGACAGCAAAAAAATCAACCAAACTTGCTCAAAACCAACCAATTGATAACGGTTTGTTTCAATAGCTTCCTAATACCAAAAACTACATCCCAAAGCTTTCCATATCAAAAACCACGATGAACAGGTGCGAAATGAATCAAAAAAGTTTTTACCTCAAAAACCCCAAGAACAATTAAAAATCACAAACTATCAAGAGCACTAAGGCTCTGATACCATATGGTTGGCCAACATGATCGATTCAACAGTGCAATGATCACAAACACACACATATCCCACTGAAATTCATCAAACTATAAGAGATTCTTGCTAAACAATCAATGTAAAGATCAAACAAGGATGAATAAGGATATAACGCTACAATCTGAACAAATAAGCTCCTAGCACCTCTAGCCGTCACACAACAATAGGTTTTCAATAAGAGAATGTGCAAAAGTTGCATTAACAAAGATCAAACAAATTATATAGTAGCAGGCCTAGGTTCGCTGACAGATTCGCTGCAAGCGAATCTGTCAGCCAAAACTATAAGTTCGCTAGGCGATCTATCTGCAGATTCCTTGGTAACATACAAGCATAACCAAACTGTAAACTAGTCTGAACTATCGGCGAACCTATAGATTCGCCCTTAGGTGCGCTAACAATGAAAAACCACAAATTTACACAAAACAATACACTAACCTGCCGGTGAGTCCAACCTACACAAATCATCAAAAGACAACTGAAACAGCTACAATAGCTCAAGATGTTGACTGGAGCTTCAGGTACAAGATGTGACTCCTGCTCAAGCACTCATGGGCCGGAACAAATGATGCCCAGGTATATGAAAATCTTTGCACTCCAGCCTGTTGTGCTAAAGTTAAACTTTACAAGGATTACAATATGGAAATCAGATCTGATGTTGAGCCTTTAAATATCTTAAAATCTGACTTTAAAGAAGCTGAATCTGACAATTCAAAAAATTGATGAGTTAGAGAAACTGTGTCTCTTTTAAACATGAACAGACCAACTATAAGACTCAAATCAAAGATCTGATATCCAAGCTGTCTGAAGCTCAAGCCCAGCTTGTCACTGCTAAAGGCTCAGGCAGAAGCAAGCTATTGCTGAGCCAAAACTTCCAAGCTATTCTTGCATCATCCTCCCATTCCAAAATGTTTTATCAAAACAAAAGAGGGTGGATCAATGAAATTGCTCCACCACCCTCTTATGAGTCTATTAGACAACCTAGATGTGGTACTAAGGAGCAAGAGGTTCAACTGTTGACCCTTCTTCAACAGAATTGAAGGAGGATGCAACAATAGTGGCCACCACAGGGAAGAAAACAGGTAAATGCACCTATCTCCTCCTCGAAGATCAAATCCTAACCGCCAGGCAAGAAAAGCAGAGCTAAAGCTGCTAGAAAGATTGCCAAGAAGGTTGCTGAGTCTAAGCTAAAGATCGACCCTAAGCCAAAAAGGTGTCTTTATCTCAGCTGGATTTCAAGTGTTAGATACCTCTGATTCAGAAAGAAGTGTAATACCAGCACTCCTGTCCTATCCAAGGATCAGAAGTTGAAGGAAAGTTGCTGATGAAGAAAAGAAGCCCAAAAAAACAACAACCTTTAAATTCCCAAAAGACTAACATCGCATGCATAATGTGTGGTCTGCACAACCACATGGCAAAGATTGTTACTACAATCCAGCAAGCACACATTATGCAAATAATGTTAGAAAAGAAGAGTCAGGGAGGGTTTCACATTTGGACCATTTCAAACAGTCCAAGTGATGAAAAAGGGAAAGTTGGTTCGGAAACCAAGTTTCTTTCGGAAGAAAGTATTTCTTCTGAAGGGAAAATGGCTTCGGAAGCCAAAGCTTCAAAGGTTCGAAAGAACAAGAAAAGCTTCCCTAAAACCAACCCCAAAGAAGACTACTTCGGAAGAAAAGGTGGTGAAAGCTTCTTTCGTAAAGAAGAAGCTTCGGAAGAAGTCCATGCTTGCAATAGCCTCAACGAGCTCATCCTCAAAGATCAACCAAGGGATGGATTGGAAGATCAAGAAAATGCTGCAGCCCAAACCTCTTCTTCAACGACCTCTATTGAACCCCAATGCATATCTTTTGGTTCAATTAATCATCATCTTTGGAAGAGCCCAAGACCAGCAAGGCTTGGGCTTCCAAAAAACTAACAATCTCATCTTATGTGCAGGGACATCCATTGACAAGAACAACAATATCTGGATTGTAGATAGTGGATGCTCCAGGCACATGACAGGGAACTGATCTCTCCTTCAACAATTCTAGAACTATGATGGAGACCTGTCCAACTTGGAGGTGAGACCGGAGGATATATTTCTGGTAGAGGAAGTATATCCAATGGTAGATTAAACATTGACAAAGTTCACTTTGTCAAACAGCTTGAACAACAATCTGTTAAGTGTTTCTCAATTCTATGACCAAAAGCATCAATGCTTTTCACAGAACATGAGTGCATTATCCTCAAACCAAGGATGACAATTCTTCCGGATTGGTGCTTCTAGATCTCCCAGGAAAGGGGATATGTACAAGCTAGATATAAACAATGCTTCTCCTATGTGTGAAGTATCATGTTTTCTTTCCAAAGCTGATAGTGATGAATCAACACTATGGCATAAACGTATGTGTCATGTAAATTTTAAGACAATGAATAAATTGGCTAAAAATAACTTGGTACATGGTTGCCTAAAAGGAGTTTTTCCTGCAAATATAACTGTGTTGCCTGCCTAAAAGAAAACAGCACAGGACATCTCACAAATCCAAATGTGTTAATTCAATCACTACTCCATTACACTTATTGCACATTGATTTTTTGGTCCCACAAGTATAATGAGCATTGGAAGGAATCATACTGCCTTGTGATAGTTGATATTTTACAAGATTTACATGGGTATTCTTTTTAAGAACTAAGATGAAACTGCTGAAAGTTTGAAATCTTTTATTCTTAAAATAGAAAAATCAAATTGATCATAAGGTTAAATCATTAGAAGTGATCAAGGAACTGAGTTTAAGAACTTTGTTCTTGACTTATTCTTGACTCAAAAGGGATTCCCAGACAATATAGTGCTCCCAGAACTCCTCAACAAAACCGTTGTTGCTGAGAGGAGGAACAGGACACTTTATTGAGGCTGCTTGAACTATGTTAGCTGATTCAAAACTACCTCTAACATTCTGGGCAGAGGCAATCAGCACCCCATGGAAAAACCCCTTATGAGTTATGGAACAAGAGACCACCGTTCATTGGTTTTTTCTAAGGTCCTTTGGCAGTCAGTGTACCATACTTAACACAAAAGACAACTTAGCTAAATTTGCTGAGAAGTCAAATGATACTATATTTGTTTTTATACTCTTCTAGCTCCAAAGCTTATACAGTGTACAACATTAAGAATTAAAAATTTGAGGATTCATCTAATATAGTTGTTAATGAGCACACTCCTTGTGTTAGGGGGAATGGACCTGATTATATCTTTGACTTAGAATTGTTTTCAAACTATTCTAAACCATCTTGTGAGAATGTTTCAGCTGGAACAGGTGCTCAAGGTGATGCTGATACTGATGTTACTCAACTATTTGAGCTACCCAGACCTCTTCCAAATTCTCCAAGAACTGAAAGACAACAAGCCTCAACCATTCATAGATCAGATAGTGTAACTATCTCAAGAAATAGTGAAGCTTCACCAAGTGAATCACTTGATGAACCTCAAAACTCACAGGTGATCCAGTACAACACCAGTTGAAGGAAGCAGTGTTTTGAAGAACAGGCAACTGTTAATACTACTTCACAGCCAACCATTGATGATGTTCTTCTCAGTCATTCAATCAGTCCTCATTAAATGACTTTGAAACAGCAGCTGGATAGAGTGGTCCAGTTCCTTATCAGAATATGTCCAACCTCGACCTATCTCTGCAACTGGAAGTAATTCCTCGTCTTAGGATTCACAACACTCATCCATCTGAGAACATCATAGGGGAAGTCTCTGAAGGTGTGAAAACAAGAGGACAGACACATCATGGGAATGTCTGTTTGTACTCATGTTTTCTATCCCAGATGGAACCCAAGAAGGTAGAAGATGCCTTGAAAGATAGTAGTTGGGTTGAATCGATGCAAGAGGAGCTGCTTCAATTCAGAAGACAAAATGTCTGGAATTTATGCCCGCTACCATATGGTTAAGTACCCATAGGCACTAAATGGGTTTTCAGAAACAAGAAAGATGATAGAGGCTTGATTATCAAGAACAAAGCTAGATTAGTAGTTAAAGGTTACACCCAAGAAGAAGGAATTGATTATACTGATGTCTTTGCACCAGTTGTAAGACTTGAGCAGTTAGGATCTTCCTTGCTTATGCGGCATCCAAGAACTTTACTGTCTACCAACTTGATATCAAGTTGCTTTTCTATATGGGGATATAGATAGGGAAATCTATGTATGCCAGCCTCCAGGATTTGAAGACCCATAGCATCCCAACTATGTGTGCAAACTGGACAAAGCTCTATATGGGCTGCACCAAGCACCTAGGCTGTGGTATGTGACTCTATCTTAATTTCTTCTGAAAAGTGGCTACATTAGAGGTACAATTAACAATACTCTCTTCATTAGAAAGTCCGAAAAGGATATCTTGCTTGTCCAAGTCTATGTTGATGACATCATATTTGGTTCCTCAAATGACCAAATATGCAAAGACTTTGAAAGCATCATGAAAAGGAAGTTTGAAATGAGTTCCATAGGAAGAATGGACTTCTTTCTTGGAATTCGGGTGAAGCAATTGAAGGAAGGATTCTTTATCAATCAATCCAAGTATGTCAATGACATCTTAGAAAGATTTGAGATGAAGGACTGTAAGCCAGCTAAGACACCCATACCCAGAAACCATAATCTTTACCCGACCTTGAGGGGAGGATACTGATCAACATCAGTATAGAGCAATTATTGGTTCTCTGATGTACCTTACTGCTAGTAGACCTGATATCATGTTTGCTACTTGCAGTTGTGCAAGATATTAGGCTGCTCCAAAGGTGTCTCACGTAGCTGCTGCAAAGAGAATCCTCAGATACCTCAAAGGAGCACCTAAACTAGGTCTCTTGTATCCAAGAAATAGTGATTTCAATCTCTATGGATACTCTGACAGTGACTATGGTGGCTGCTACATTGACAAGAAATCCACATCAGGAGGATGTCAATTTCTTGGTGGAAGGATCATCTCATGACAATGCAAGAAACAATCCTGTGTATCTACATCAACTGCTGAAGCTGAATATATTGCTGCTGCTAGCTGCTATGCTCAGCTGCTGTGGATTCAGAACCAGATGTTAGACTATGGATTCAACTTCATGAGCACTCCTATCCATATTGACAACAACAGTGCTATCTCCATCACCGAAAATCCAGTAAAGCACTCCAAGACAAAGCACATTGATATCAGGTATCATTTCATTGGAGATATTAATGAGAAAAATCTGATCAAGCTAATCAAGTTGACTTAAATGAACAATATGCTGATTTGTACACCAAAGCTTTTGATGAACAAGGTTTAAATATCTCATATCAGCTATTGGGATGATAAACATTGATTAAATTACCTCTTTTGAAAGCTTCTTAAATGTGTAATGTCTTGTGTCAATACAATTTAAGCCCTGTTACAAAGAACTCTTTGAAATATTCTCAGTATAGATTTCTTCCGAAGAGGAATTACTCTCGGAAGATATTCTTTAATATCTTCCGAAGTCAAATTCCTCCATGGAAATTTTCTTCTCGGAAGAGTTTTTTAGTCTTGGAAGAAGCAATTGATTTCACATCAGATCTACTTCCGAATCTTATAAAACTCTTCATTCAAGAAACAGTTCTTACCTTCGGAAGCAATATTTTGCTTCGGAAGAAAGATTGCCTTCGGAAGACAAATTACCTTCGGAAACGTTTTATACTAGGAAAAAGAGTTTTTACTGTGTAACGGATATCTTTTTGGGCCCCACTCTGTAAAAGGTAAAGATTTTGCTAATAATTGTCAGATTATTTAAATCTATCCCTTGCCGCCATTGTCATTTCATAACCGCAAATCATCATAACCACCGAAATCCTCCATAACCCCACAGTTACTCCACACACATTTCATAACCGCAAATCATCATAACCACCGAATCCTCCATAACCCCCACAGTTACTCCATACAGTCACCCCACTGTTTAAATAATCCAGACCTGCTTAACTTTTACCATTTTACTTCCCTAAAAGTTTCGTCGCTTCCAATTCACCCAAACTTAAATGATCTTCATTCACCTTTCACAATGGCGCTAAACCCTCAGCATACCAAGTCGCACTACTTGATTCTTCAAGAGATGCTGACTTCTCTGAAATCATCACCTTTCTCTCTAAATCAACCTACCTCACAGCCCTCACCATTAACCCCACTGTTTACTCAAACCAAATGGCAGAGTTTTGGGGAAATGGTCGAGCAGATACCTTAAATGGGGATCGTATACTGAGGACCAGCATTTGTGGACAGGAGTTGATCATTACCGAACAACTCATCAAGGAGCATCTAGAGCTCCAGGATGAAGGAGCTCCTACTGAGTTTCCCAAGGACGATTTAGACAGCACTTACACTCTAATGGGATATGAAGGAGATGTAAGCAGGTCAACTGTGTACAAGTTCAACTTCTCCTACAACTGGAAGTTTCTCTTGCATATTGTTCTCCACTGCTTGTCTAATAAGTCAGGGGGATAGGATCAAATTCCCTATGAACTAGGATGTTTAGTTCATGGATTGGTGAGAGGCCTGCGCTTCAACTACTCAAGGTTTGTGCTGACTAACCTCATAGGGAATCTTCAAAGGGACACATTCTTCATGTACCCTAGATTCCTTCAGCACATTATTAACTGTGAGTTGGACCAGAATCAGCTTGTCTGTGCAGCTGCTCTACTGTCCCTCATATGAGGCCTGCCATCTTTAAGACCATGAAGAAGATGTCCACCAACTTCACTGGAAGACACACTAATCTACTTCAGGTATGATTGAGCGCATAGCTCCTGGTGACATCCCTGTTAACCCCACAGATGATGAACCCACACCAGCAACCCTCACCACAATCTCACTTTACCTTCTCCACCCATCATAATCACATATCAAAGACGCCCCAAACGAACCCTTGTTCAATCTACTCTGATTGAACAAGCTCCTCCTGTTCAATCCAAAAGGACTAGAGTGAAACAATGGGCTCCCACTCAGTCCAAGGTCACACCATCCTTCACTTTTGACCTCAATTTGGGTTTTGAGCCTCCTCAATCTCAAACCCAAGCCCGACCCAAGCCTTTAGCCCACAGGGTGAGTCTTTATACTCCCCTGTGCAACCAATTAGGGACAGCCCCACCAGAGGCTCAATGCCTGTAGACATTGATCAAGGTCCCGGATCAGTAGGTTTAGCCTCCCTATCCTTTACTGATCTCCTCCTTAAAACTGATGAAAAGATAACATCTCTCCATGGCAATGAAGTTGATCTACCACACCCTCTCCAAGATCAACAGAGCCTGGAGACATCCCTTATCTCTAGCCCCCATCAGCAAACCTTAACTGAGGTGAGTCCTACTGATATGGAGGGGACTCATGTAGGCTCAGCTGCCACTATTCAGAGACTCTCATTGAGCTCTCAGGACAGTGGTGACATCAATCAGACTGAGTCTACGGCAACTTTGCCCATTGACATCTCTGAATGAGATGAACTTGAGCAAAGGTATCCAGGGTGCCAAGAAGCCACATCTGGTGGTGAGACTGAACATACTAGGTATGTTATCTCATCTCCCCGTGATTCTTCACATGAAGATGAGGGAAGTATGCAACTCACTATTCAGTACTTGATCTCTAAGGTCTCAAACTTTGAATCTCAGGTTAGGATCTTAGAGAACAGGATAGCCACTCAGCAACTTGAGATTGACAATCTCAAGGCTCAACTAGCTGAGACACAGACAGAGAGGTCTGTTAGGCATGTACCAGTTCAAGTCTCATTGACTTCTTCCTCTAGCTCATCTAGCTCTCAAGATGATGCTACCAAAAAGGGGAGAATGTTCAGAGACAAACACATGAGGAACCACCGGTCCAAGCTTCAACTTCCTACGTCATCACTATGCCTAAATCATCTCAATCTGTCCTTCAGATTGATTCACAGATGATTAAGGATCTCTACAGACTTTTCATCAAGTTTGTATGGAGATCCCCATTGATCAACCAAGCTTGATCCTACATTGATCTACTTTGGAGCTGAAGAGCTTCAAAGGATCACTGCACCTTCTACCACTGTGGAAGAAGTTGGTCAACCTAAGGTCCATATGGAACCTAAGATTCACTTTGAAGGGGAAATGGGGACTGATGGCCCAGCAACTGAAACAATTGGGACAGAAGGTGCATCTCCTTCAACTTCTAAAGCTACAAGGAAAGCTTCGGAAGAACCAGCTAAAGCCTCGGAATAACAAGCTGAATCTTCCGAAGCTAAGATAGAAGCTGCGGAAGGACTGTTCCAGATGTCCGAGTATCTAATCATCACAGATGCAATCTTGAAATGGAATCTGAGGTGAATAGTGAGGACTTACTTAAACTTGCTCCATCCCAAACACCATCTGAGCCTCTCTCTTAATCTGAACCCTCTATCCAAGAACCATCACAGTCAAGCTCTTCAAAAGACAAAGGAAAAAGGAAGATGACTGCGAAAGAGCTTCAGGAATAGGAAAGGATTGAGAAGCTAAAGAAGAAAGGTAGATTCCCTGCTGATAAGTTGCTAGCTGCTAGTTCAAAGCAGCTGCAGCCAATCAGGAGGCAATCAACAACAAGAAAAGAGAGGAACTCATTGATCAGCTCATAACTTAGGAGCTGCAAATGAAGAATTACTCCTACTACCACTAGAGGAGTTGGTGACTTGGAGAGGACAACCAGGCTAAAACAAGAAGAAGAAGCCAGGTTGGCCTTAGAGAGGGAGAGGAGGAACAGAGGAAAGCTGCCTTGTAGCTAAGGGAAGCTAGGATAAAATTCCTACTTTCTAGAGGCTTCGATCTTCAATAACTTTCTCCACATGACAATGATGCAATCCTCTGGCTCCATAACAAAGAGCAGGATCAAATGGAGAAAGAAAGGAAGAAGGCTGCAAGGGAAAAGAGCAGAGAAAGAGGAAGAAGGAAGAAAAAGTAAGGACCTCTGCAACCAAGAAGCTCAGTGACAAAGCCTGGATGAAAGACTATCTCCGGGCTCATGGCTTCTCTGGTAGGCAGGTGGGTCCCATGTCTGAAAAGACACTCCAGCGGATTATCACTGAAATCAAAGCTGACATCCGTATGGGGAAGAAGAAAGAGATGTACAGAAGGGGACAGGGAATGATCTTCACCCAAACCACTCAACACAACCAGCACCAGAAGAACCAATCCCATACTCCTTCCCCATCAAAACCGAACCCTCAGATGAACCCTTCACCCCTGAACCTACAACTCTACCCATACCCACTTCATCACCTCAACCACCTAAACTTCAATCCTTCAACCTAAAACACAACCCAGAACCACTGAACCCAAACCTACCCAACTAATACCTAGACCATCCCCTCAGCCTTCTCAACATCTCTCTCTTGAAGAGTTTAAGGAAATCAGACAAAGCTCAACAACTGCACAACTCTGAGCAACATCTCCTGTGAGGAAGATCTCATCAACATCACCTATGTTGATGACTCTTCAAGTTCCCTCACACTAGATCAATTTCTTGATTTGCCTAGAGGAACTTTGGGCCAGGCTGCAAGACTTCTTGGTCTCAACTCTGATTCTCTGAATGCTGAAAGAAGAGACTTAGAAGAAAACTGGCGACTCTGCTGGATACAAGAAAGGAAGACGGGATTCCTAGTCAGTCTCCTGCGCCTAAGAAAAGCATAATCCAGTGGAGGTTCGATGAAGCTTCTCACAACTTTGTTGTGGAAAGGGAGAATGGTGAAATCAACCGATTCAATGCCACTTCTCTATTGCACCTCAGCAGATTTGACATTGCTGAGCTTGCAGAGAAGCCATTCTCCAACCCCTCCAACTCTGAGACTGCTGTTATCATCAGAAATCATCTCAGCAGTCTTCACTTGGCTGAGCTAACTGCAAAGGCAAGGATCAAAGAAGAGTTGAAGTTGAGAAGACAGGAAGAAAAGGAAAGACCTACCACCAAGGCGCAGCCTTTCTACAGATGGTGGAGGATCCGGAATTGGAATCTATAGTTAGATGGGAATATGACTATAGTTTCCATCAACTAACTCTTTTCAGAGGGCCATAGGAAAGGGTACATATAATCCAAGTAACAGACTGGATGTTCTGTCTACCAAGGATTTGTACAAACTTCTCAGCACCACATCAGGGAAGAACAAGGAAACAGATAGATATCTACTTTCCTTGGTGCTAAAGTTTTGAGAAGAAAGAGAAGTAAAGTTTTGGTAGCATCAGCCTAGGGGAGTTTGTTACATCATGAGAAAGGCTGGTGCAACCAAAACTATTTCACTTAGTCAATTTTGGTGCTACATTCAAAGGCTTCCGAAGCTAAGTATGGGAACTTCCGAAGGTTGAAGAGTTCTTCCGAAGACAAGTGAAAGATCAACTTCCGAAGACAAACTCTACTTCCGAAGACAAGAGAAGTTGCCAAGCCTCGGAAGAAGCAGTCTTCCGAAGTATAAGTGGCTTCGGAAGAAGTTATTCTTCCGAAGCAACTTAACCTTCGAAGACACTGCTATGAACCAGTGGACATAAGTATGGTCTCTGACATTCCGCTGCAGACTCTGATACAGCATGGCTTCTTCCTAAAGAGTCATGTAGTTGACCATACTTTATTCCACTGTTTACCTTTTTATGATTGTACATGTTACCAACCTTAGTTGGTAAGTCAGGGACATGTCCTGACTACTAAATCTCAGATAAAATATCCGAGATACCTTAACCTATAGTCTTGTAGTATAGGCTTTTGGTTATAGGTTTCTAGCTGGAATCAAAGTATATCCGCTGTAGGTAGTATTATATATATAGTTCTCATTGTAACTCAATAGAAAAGAGATTGTGCTTGCAAGAGTCTTGTAATCCTTTGAGTTGAGAATTAATATATAAAAGTACCTTGAAAATTTACTTCCTGTGTTTATTATCATTTGCTACTTGTTATATTGTGATCACTCTTGTTAAGACTCTTTCTGAGTGTTGTTCTAGGTGAGTTTGAGAGAAAAACCACTTGTTAAGTGATCAATACCGATCCTGCAAGTTTAAATGCACTGACGAAAGGATTGGCGTAAACAGTGATGTCAAGAGTTTTCAAGAAAGGAAGATAAACCGAAGGCGGACACTCCCAGCCTCTCTGGCCATAGATGCTATAGTTTAACACTTTGTGAGTGTTTTGTTGAGGAAGCACCGAACACTCAAACACAGACAATTATACTAAATGCAAAGAATGAACGAGGGAAACTTTGGAGGGAAAACAATGATAGAAAATAAGGATTGCATTATATTGTCCAGTACATTCCTATATTTAACACACGTCGGTTAATAGGGTCAACCGCCATTAACTGTTGATTGACAATTGCACTATTGGCGGGTACAATTCTATTACCCAAACTGACCCATCTACCTAATACTTACAATATACACATTGATTAGACATAACATACAAATTACATACTATCAATCTTAATGTCAATATTATATTCTAACAATCTCCCCCCTAATTTTAGCATTAAGAAGTAGCTTGAACTTCATTCTTCACTTGAACTCTTTGATCGTTTCTTGGGAGGTAGGTCTGCATCTTTCCACTTCTTGTATCCATTGCCTTTGTAGACTTGCTGCTGCTTCCTACTTAAATCACGATTTCCTTTCCTTTGTATTTAAGGTGATACCACTCGAGCATTTCCAAATACCTTAAATAAACGATCTTGATTGAGTTGATGAGGCTGTCTTGTTTTTCACGACTAAGGCTGTTTAAGTTATAGCCTAACTGTGTGGTTACTTCAACCCATTTTCCACACATGTTGACACCACTATATCCACCATACTTCTGTACTATCATATACAATTCATGAGATTAACTTGATGTCCGAATACATCTCTTGGCGGTATTGGATTCTGAAGTTTTACTTTTAGAAAATCAGTTATAAACCATTCAACCACCTTTTCAAACTCCACTTCTAACTTCTCCTTGTGTTCTTTGATCTTTGATGCTATATGAATTAAATCCATAAACACTATGCAATCTTGCAAAGATGAGATGTTTGTCGGGTACATAATTGGCCCTTTGCTTTTGTTGATCCTTGATTCATTCTTGTCTGCCTCGACCGTAATGTCTTCGAAGTGCCTCCATAACTTTACTCGATCATTGACTTCATCATCCTTGACTTCTTTCCAGATCTATCTTTCATCTCAGGACACATGTAGGCATAGTGATTCTTGTTGCATCGTCAACATTGAATTTGATTCTTTCTTTAATTTGGCATGTATCTCCATCGATCATAACTTGGAATCCTTGTTTGTCGAGTTTCTCTATACTCAACAAATTTCTTTTGAGTATGGGTATGTAATACACATCATCAATTGTGTATTCTTCTCCACTGCTGGATATCTTCACTGATCCTTTCCTCTGAAGAATTCTGGAGTATACCCATCCGGTAATGTTTCTATCCCAAACGATGTTCTGAGTTTCCTAAACATCCTTTTGTTTCCTGTTCCATGTTGATTTCGAGTGAGACTTGCATGCCACACATCATTCCATCCCTGGTTATCGGTTCCTTTGATTAGAAACTCTTTGTTTCTAAGTCGCTTCGGACAATTACGTCTGAAATGGAAAGGTTGTTTGCAGAAACTGCAACACATTCCTCTCGGATAACCGTTGAACATCCCTCTATTCTTGCTTTGTCGATCATACACACTTTGGACAGAATTCTTATTTTCTGCCATAGATCGACTGCCTTCACGCGGGTTAGAACCGTGCACTTTGATGCGATGAGAGGCTTCACGACTACTCCCATATTGATCACAAATCTAATGATCTTCTGCCATACGTTGTTTACCGAGACCCTCCTGGTCTTTATACATCGATGGAAACAACGGGGAAGTATCACACCCATCTATACTTCCAGGCACGAATGCATCTTCTAGTTCTAACAAGGAATCATATATTCCACAGGTCTTTAATCGTGGCTCTGATGCCATGTTGAGGAAGGCACCGAACACTCAAACACAGACATTATACTAAATGCAAAGAATGAACGAGGGAAACTTTGGAGGGAAAACAATGATAGAAGATAAGGATTGCATTATATTGTCCAAGTACATTCCTATATATATACACATACACGTCGGTTAATAGGGTCAACCGCCATTAACTGTTGATTGACAATTGCACTATTGGCGGGTATAATTCTATTACCCAAACTGACCCATCTACCTAATACTTACAATATACACATTGATTAGACATAACATACTAATTACATACTATCAATCTTAATGCCAATATTATATTCCAACATGTTTCACATTTGAACATGCTTAAAGGCAACTTAAGCTTAATAATGTCTATGTCAAGCTCGTGAACATTTAACCTGACCGCCTTATCAATCCAACTTGATACACTTGAACGCGGTTTAGAAAAGTAAAAGCGTCACCGAAATAACTGAACATGAGGTGATTTGTAAGACTCCATTACGCGATCCACAAATTCTGAAAAGATTTTCTTACCATGGACGTTGTGAATATCATCAAAATCCAAGTTTGTGACAAACATCCAACGGTACTCCATCTTTTAGATAAAATGCTAGTTCGTACCGCAAACTTTGCAGGCATTAGAGAGAGTATTTGTGCATTAATCTCATCGGGCAACGAGCTAAGCCTGTCGTCTACGTTCTTGAAACTCATTGCCATTAAAGATTAAACACAAAAGTTGAAAGATGATTCCTTTAACGTGAATTAGTGTTCGATATATAGGAACTCAAAGATGAAAAACTGTTTAAGTTAATCGTTGTGTCATTGGGGTCTTGGGTTTGGTGGTAATATTAATATATACACTAAATTTCATGAGATATCGGAATCATATCACGTTAAATTTTATGTTATCCCTACTAATTTTATAACGCAACAGAATACTTAAAATCCTTTGTTATACGTTTACACTACAATTATTGTTTGACCAAATATATCTATCTAGTAAATCACTACATGTGAGTACTATAAATCTAGAGACTAAATATTTAACAGTATGATATTTTCTATTAATTTTTAGGGTTATAACCTGTTAATATGAAATAGTCATTAGTATTGATATAAGTAGTAAATATTAAATTAATTATGTTATTTATCTTTAAAGATTCAATAGCATACTTTTTGTTGAATATTTTTAAAACCAAATACGCCTGGTATAATAACTGGTACATCTTTTAAATAAAGTTTTATGTTAAATTATTTAAATATAATTAATATTAAACTAAGGATTTTTAGAATATGAATTTTTAAAGAATATGTATAACTACTAGAAGTCCCTACGCGTTGTGAGAAAACACGACTATTTTTTGTTTTTCTTGTATCGTGTTGACTTGAAAACTTAAACCTCTCGGATCCTTTATTTGTTCCATACATTGTCACGACATGTCGGTGGGCCACACCATCTTCCTCGACTTCATCAGTCATGAACAGTAACCATATCACTTCAAGAATGAGCTAGCGTCGTTTTGTTAAATTTTCTGGTTTTTAAGTAGAAGCTTGTTATTTTTACGTTCTAATCAACAAATGAGATTTGAGTATGT
The DNA here is from genome assembly GCA_024085815.1 of Flaveria linearis. Taxonomy (NCBI): domain Eukaryota; kingdom Viridiplantae; phylum Streptophyta; class Magnoliopsida; order Asterales; family Asteraceae; genus Flaveria; species Flaveria linearis. The sequence goes on from JABSNV010000641.1 coordinate 16,092, forward strand.
CAAGAAAGCACGTCATTGATATCTTTGAAACATAAGCATGTTAGAAGTGTGGAACTTGAAGAATGTGTTTTCTAACATTCTAGTGTTGGTGGTGTTCTTTCAACAATTCAATTCAAACGTAATGTCGGAAAGAATGTAGTCGTGTTCCATAATTGTCTTAAAAAATACATCCGCATGCGTGGAAATTTTATAGCAAGCTTTTGAAAGGAAGATCACTCGCCTTTAAACTAGGGCTGTTCAAACCGCTCGACGCTCGACGCTCGCTCGACGTTCGTTCGAATTTGCTCGAAAATGCTCGTTCGAATTTTTTCTCGGTTGTAAGCGAGCCGATCGGCTCGGATCGGTTTGTAAACGAGCCAAGCACGAGCAAAGGTCCGCTCGGTTCGGTTCGGATCGAATTAATATGTATATATAGTTTATACGTAGCACTCTAGTAGATTTGACCCATTATATACAAATATATAATTATATTATACATACTTGATCAATCAACCTAATAAAGAATTCTATATTAAACATAAAATGAAATCCTAAGCTGTTAATATATATTTTTTCGATCATCTTCCGCTCTCACCGTCATCGTATCTACAATATGCTCTCTGCCTTATCGGCTACAGCCTTAGCTTCATCGTCAACCACAAAGTATTGTCATCCATAAAAATATTGTGTAATGAAATGTGACTGATTTTTATTTCATTAAGCCTTATTCGCTGCAGTATAAATCATAATACACACAAGATAGTTGGGTTGTATAAATTGTTCCTCGCTCGTTTATGCTCGCTCGACGCTCGCTCGAAAATTTAATGCTCGAAAAATGCTCGTTCGATTTTCCGCTCGGTTGTAAACGAGCCGATCGGCTCGGTTCGGTTTGGAAACGAGCCAAGCACGAGCAAAGGTCTGCTCGTTCGGCTCGGCTCGTGAACAGCCCTACTTTAAACAAGCCAATTAGCTTAAAAGCTTTATACATAACAAGTAGAATTAAAGCATTAAACACAAAAAACGAGTGATTCGTGCTGGTAATGTGTGGTTAATGTAGATAGCCAAAAGGAATAGAGAGAAACTCTAGGAACTCAGCTGTATTTCTCATTGAGATAATAAAGTTCATTATATACAACTAATGGTCAAGGTGAAACTGAGAACGTAATAAATAACGTAAATAAAAACTATTATATCAACATGACATAAATAATATATTTCTTTAAGTCATTTGAAATGTTGCATGACACACTTTGGCTACTTTAAACCCACCCTTGTTAGAGAAAATATTACTGAAATCGACTCATAATATATCAACATGACCCACACTTTGGGCTACTTTAAACCCACCCTTGTTGCATGATACACTTTGGTTGCCACTTTGACCTCATGACTCGGTTGTTGGAACCACTCCATCAGGAGGAGAGGATGTGAATTCTTGAGTTCCATTAGACAAATTACGAGAAGAAGCAGAAACAACTGCGAGCTGTGCGTTTACCAATTTGTATATAACATCCTGGTTTATGACTGCTTTGACCAACTCAAGCCGGTGTTGTGAGGTGTGTTTCTGATTAAACCTGCCAGGAAGCTTTGTACCCGATTTATGGCAATCTCCACAAACATCATAACCCTTGCAGTCTTTACACTCATATCTATCTCCAATTATTGGACACATCTGTGAAAAATCAAATTACTTGTGTTTAATGACGGTTTGATAGCTAGACGATATTTAACTAATACAAGGTGGACTTTTTACAAATTCTAAGCGACGATAACATGTTGGTGAAGCTAGTAATTTATCTTTACATGAGTGTCAGATCATTTGTGTTATATTAGATTATCAGTTGAGTTTGAAGGTGATGTTGGTGGTTAATCAATTGTAATAATAAATTTCATTGACCAAGTATCTGCAACCATCATGTGTATCTTTTCTTTAATCTCTAATAGCCCAAAGAAAGGAAAGCTAAAGAAAGAATAAGGTTATATTGTACGTAAGTCGGCCCAAGGTCTATTATTAGAGCATACAATCTCATAAACCATTTTATTCTCGAGGTTAGTATACTACAAAATACTTTTTAATCATTATTGCGGCATTAAATAAATATTGTTGATGAAAAGAGTGTGCATTTAACCTGTTACTCAACCAACCCAAAACACTCATCTTTTTATTTTGGCACCCTGAGAATCCATTACCGGAATACTCACGAGACTCCGTCAATAACCTCCTAACCAACAAGATCAAATAAATAGCAGCTTGCATTAAAAGGATGGTCTTCAAGAGGTTATGGCAGACCGAAACTAGGATTCAAGCCTAAGACCTCTACTAGAAGCAAATCAAGCGCTTACCGGGTACAAGTGCACCACCCTGAACCACCCATCTTACTTCCTATATATACAACCATCCCTTGAGGGATTAAAGACATATACCTAAGAAGATATAACATTCTCCTAAATATTTTAAAGACCTTACTTCTTGGCACTATAAAAAATTTATTAAGGAAAGATGGCATTAAAGTATAAATAAGGAAGAGAACTTACCCCACACATATTACAAACGACCCCCGGGTGAAATTTCGAACCATGAACAATCCACCATTGAAGAAAATTCTCTTTGGGTGGATATGGGAAATTGGAACCTTGCTCGTTAGCTTCTGATCAACACAAATAAAATATTTCAAACTGTCAAAAATATCAATTCAAGTTAATCACCAACCTTGTTAAGAAGTAGGAAACCTTCAACCTTCTTAATAATAACCAGATTCCAGATGCCACATAAAAAAGTCGACATAATTAAAGTTACTGACATGTCATCTATCACGTCAGCACTTTTACCTGTTAACTAGTAGGATTCACCTTAAAACAGAAGCTTTAAAACTTCTTGAGACATTTTTTATATCTTAAAGAGTTTTTTCTAGGCAAAAAGAGATGGTTACCTCAAGTTTGTTACATTCAGCCCTTCAAAGATAACCGAGACATGTGCCTTTGATACCATAACCAGAGATATAAAAAAATTTTGCAACTGCATTTAATAGCTTTGCAACCAAGAAAACTCACCTTTTAACCGATTTCTGTTTTGGATCTGCTCTTGGGAGAGCTGCGTACTGCTTTTTCTAAGTGCATATTCTGAAGAAAAGCGTTCCTCCAGTACATAAACAAGCTCCTTACAGACTTTTGGAAATCCACTTGGATGCCGACATTGACACATTTGACATTTAATCACACCATCTTCTGGGATCGTGATGCATGCCTCACAATATACTAAATAGTAATTTAAAAGGGGAAAGAGAAGTGTAAATAATGATATCCAACAAATTATGAAAGGAAAACATCAAGCATCCCTAAGAAACTATAATTAAAAACTAATGGAGTGACCGTAAGCATACCATGGCCACAATTAAGAACAACAGGTCGAAATAGCAGTTGCTTGCAAGCATAACAGAGCATATCAGCAACTGTTACCTGCTTACAATTTCCATCCGAATTCCCATCGTTTGATTTACTTTCTTCAGCAGAGGAACAAGTTGCTGACAAATTATCTTCGGAAATGAAATGGTCCTGAATGCTTAAATTGTCCAGTTCTTCATCCAGTCTAAAGCCTAATGAGCCTTGCTGGTCATCATTTATACCTGAAAACCACTGAAAAGGTTATATTAAGTAGCTTCTAAGTCTTATCTATGTTTAAATAATTAACTACTAGTCAAGCTTACCAAGTGTTTGTTGTTTTCTCCTTGTAGAATATGAAATCGGATACATTTTCTTGAGAAAATTGTCTAGCATCCAACATATGGCTGGAAAATGATGATAAGGATGCCTACATAAAGGGCAATGAGATTCACTTCTCTTATCCATGGAGCGATGGCAGCACGAGAAGCAGGTGACATGGCCACAAACTGCAGAAAAGCCAGGATCAATGACAATTGTAACTAACTAATAAAAATAATGCCAAAAAACACAAAAACAAGCATTTTCCTACCTAAAACAACGGGTTCGTATAAAAGGTCTCTGCAACATGAAAGCAACAAAATTAGTTTAAAAAACATCATCACCTGCTAGGACTGGTTTGGTAATCGCACACACACACACAAACGAACAATAATAACGAAAGAAACAAAAGACACAAGAGATTTATAGTTATTCAGTCGTTGTGACCTACCTCCACTAGTCCACTTGCGGCAACTAAGGTTTTCTTATATTATCACGAGTGCATACTCATCTATTTTTAATAAAAGAACTACGATAAACATCTTGGTGAACAAGAAAACCGTATTTTTTCCTGTTCCTAAGTCTCCATACTCGACATCACCAACTATGCAATTAGGAAGAAATAAAAGCTTTCAAGCAATCAATAATAATATATCTTGCATATGTATATATATATACATACAGCTATGGCTTATGGAGGTAAGAAGCTTCATGTTCATATCAGCGCACAAATTTACAGACAAGACTACAATTCGAGCTTACAATAATCATATCATAACCTACCTAATCATTCATATCGTCACCTCCCTAATCGATCATATTGCGTTTTCTAATCTCCAAGTAAGAATGAATTCGACAACGAAAAAGTGCAATTGACAGGACAATGTATATTAGGATAGAACTATCGAAATGTAGAATGAAACGAAGTACAATGAATCGACTAGAAACAAAGCGTATCAATTGAAAACCCTAAACGATCAAATTGAATTGCAGAAAGGTAATTGAGATTACAAGCAAACGGCGCACGTAAAGTGATCGGAAACATGCTCCGATTCATTGCTTTCTTCCATGGTGAATCTTCTGATTTATTTGTGATTTTAATTCAAGATCGGATTTTTTTTCAGAGAAATTAAAGAAGACGAGTCACGTTAATCTGATTGATTTATTTGTATTTTTTATATTTTTAAATTTCAAAACCATTCATAAATTTATCAACTAAATAAGTACAACTAGTTTTCTTACCCGCCGCGCATTGTCACGACATTGAACGCGGCGTGAAAAATTGTAGACTACAATCGACTCAACTCATCTTCGAACTAATTTTATGCCAAAATATACAGTAACTCGAATTTATACCGTTGAATGAACACGTATTATATCAGACCCGACTCTTTTTCAAATAAAATTTATGTCGAAACATAGACCTACTCTAAACGTAAAATATAAAAACACTTGCAACGATGACGTATGCAGCATGATAAAGTATAGGTTACAATCCCCCTCCCCCTCCCCTTCCTTTTCGAACTAAATGAACATCGAAGTATAAAGCAATTCTCTCTTAAAAGAATTTAACTCACGTGATGCGGCACATTTTTAAACCACGTCAAAGACATGTGTTAATTTGTGACGATTTAATATTGATATAAAAGAATATTATGTTTAGTACGTTACGGCGTAAATAAAACCTAACATTGAATCGACTATCACTGAAGAAAAATACTTTAGAGTTAGACTTATTTTCATAATTTTTTTTGTAACATAAAGTACTCTAGGTTATGTCTCAATATTATCAATAATTTCTAATGAAATATCATAAAGACATTAAAAGACAAATGATACAAAAAAAATATTGTAGGACATGTTTTCTAAGTTGTTTTAAGAAACTAATCTTGTGATTGTCTCTAAGTTTGTAAGTTATAAACTACTATTGGCGCACGCGCGTTGCCGTGGAGTTTTCCTGTCACACAGTGAAAATAATATTAAATGTTTTTATAATAAAAAATAAAAAATCATAAGAATTAATAAAACAAAAATATGATTGCATTATATAGGGTTTTTAGTTTATATATAAACATTTAAACTTGAATTCTAAAATACTATCCTTAGATAAATGTTAGCCTCTTATTTTAGGGGGCGTGTTATAGATACACCCAGAAGGATATCTGGACGCCCTAGACGTATTGGTTTGTAAATATCAAATCAGTCAATTCATGATTTTTTACCACCCCTTTGCCCTAAAAGTGGTATGTTATTGGTACACCCAATTTATTTCACATTTTTATCTCTTTCTATACATACATATAGATACATAGAGAGAGTTAGAAATAATAGGTGTCTTAATAACATAAATAAGTGTTTGTATAACACAACCCTTTATAATATTTGTATAAATGGGTGTTTATATAAAAGCAAAATAAAAATAAAAATAAAGAATTTGGATTTACTTTTAAAGGTATATATAAAAGTAAAAATTAAACTAAAAAGTACTATAACCTAATTAGTTTTAAAATATTAAAAAACATTTATTAAAAAATGGAAATTTAAAGCAAAAAATTTTAAAAAAATGAAAATTTTACTTATAGTCATAAGCCTCGTTACGGCCCCGTAAATTAAAGTCATTATGTGCCATAACGACCAATACAGGTCATAACATTTTATAAATTGACTGATTTGATATTTTGCAAACCAATACGGTGTCCGTAAGAGCCTTCACGGGCCGTAAAGAAATTTAAATAGTGACTGTATATCACCTGACAGGGTGTTCCTTCCTTATTTTATTGGTTTACCTAAAAGTACCTTATTTTATTGTTTTTAGAATAAAATTAAAAGAGGAATATTAATATAGCTTTGCAATTTAAAAAAAAAAAGATGGCAAAGCACATTGGAAAATTAAAAAGTAATATTAATACATGTTTGCAATTTCGAGAAGAAGATGAAAGAACATGCGAGTCTCAAAACATCATTTACCATGCAACAACTACTTCACTTTTTAATTTCCATTATTTTCTTTATTTTTCATCTTTCTCAAAACTTTATTTATTGAACGCCTTCTCAAACACACAGATCCTACCTTTCTCTTTCGTTTTCACATCCAACACCACCTACAACACAACCTCAAACACACAGGCCCACCGTTGCCACCCCTCGCATCAGTGTTGTTTAGATCTGGTTTTCGACCGGTGAAAGATAAGAGACGTAAATGGCGCTGCTACGGAAGTTCCAAGGTCCGAAGGCCATTACGACGATCAAAAGAGAGAGAGATCCGCTCTTCCTGTGGTGATTACCGACTACAATGGCTACTGATGGTGTGAGGGAGTTTAGGGGTCAGATTGAAGACTACCGGTGCACGATCCGCAGGTTAAGGGTTCTAAACGGAGAAGGCGACGGGGAGTGTGAGGGCCGTTGCCACAGCTCCGGTAGCGGTGACGTTAGCAACCCAATATACACATTTTCAATCTTTATCGTTCCATCAGCAACTTGTTCTTCCAACCTCTTCACTTATATTTTTGTGAGGATCCTTGCTTTTGAATGTTGTACGTAATGCTTAACCCTTGGTACGGTGGCACTGTAGCCACCGGCCAAAGGGAATAATACATATTGTAACATCCGTAATTTTCAAGTTATAAACCCGAAACCGAACTAAAATCGAACTTTCATACGATATGCATTTCTTTATTTAACTTATTTTATTTATATTAATGAGTTATATAGTTTAGACGTGTAGTTTAAACAATATCGTGAATTGATTTATTCAATTTATCATTTAAACAACTTATAATAACTCGTTGATTTATAAATAATTTTTTTATAAAATTATAAAGTTTATTAATCATGTTACAAAAAATAACTAAATGGAAAAGACTTTATTAAAACTTATAAAGTTATAAAATGAATTTTAATAAACTTATAAAGTTTTATTAGTAATTATGAGTTTTAAATAAATAATCAAATTATAAAGTTTACAAGTTTTATAAAAGTTATAAAGACTAACAAATAGATAATTTGATTGATTATTCAATTTGATTTTATAAAGTCTATAAAGATTTTATAAAAAATAAGTTGTTAAAATAAGAGTCTTCATAAATTTAAAATTTAAATTGTAATTATTATTTTATTATTTAATTTTATATTTATTTTAAATTCTAATCATAACCCCGTTTTAAAAGACTTATAACTCACCATTAACACCATTCATAACATTCTCCTAATCTCAACTATAAAATCAAGATTTATGCTTCACTTTTATTTGTTCATTCTCTAAAAATCTCTCTAACAAACCTTTCTTTCATTCTTTGGTTTTAATCAAATTCAAGAATTTTCTTTTACAGGTAATCTAAAGAAGTTTCTAAAACTAAGATAATCTTATATTGATTTATATTAAGCATTTCTATATTCTTTTAATCATCCTAACATAAAATTGTTCTCATGTTCTTACTTTTATTCTTTCTTTAACCAAATCTCATTTTTTATCATTATCATTTGATCATTAACCTTCTAATATTCACTAATATTATAACAATCACTAAAATTCTTAAATCAAGCTACGAACACACTAATGTAAACAAAGAATCCCGTTTGCATATGAACGGCTATGCCGCCGCATTCGGTTATTCCACAAGATTATTTCTCTAAGTACTGGCTGTGTTGAAGTCTTGGAATATGTTTTTTATATAACTCAAATGAAGTCTAATATATCATATATCACTATACCCCAACCTTGACGGCGGAATCGTCGAGGCGTGAGAGTTGCGATTGTTCACAGCCACATAACGCTATTGCCTGAAACATGTTAAAAATAAAAGGTCAACATAAAAATATTGGTGAGCATTCCATAGTTTTCAATACATAAGTATATAAAGATGGCAATTTAAGTTGTAAATTAGTGAATAAAGTGATTAGGGATGTTATGAACAATGCAACAATCAAACCTCGACAATGTTTTACAAGTATCAAATGACGTTAATATTCTATTGTTAAAAGTATATACGATCAGCTAAGTGTACTTGCATCAACCAAGCAGGCTTGTCTTACCCATAGATCTATGACTTCGCTGGGCTAGCAATAGTTAATGATTGTACATATAATGCCATAACATGGTAACCACAAAAGTTCAACTAACCACAACTCACAAGTAAATTGCCATAAGTTTACAAGTGCAATGATATAAGTTAACATGTTTCACCCCAAAGTGTGAGAATAAGAAAAGGGGTATGGAAATACTCACTTGGCGATTAAGTATATATTGGATGATTAATAAGAAATAATAACGCGCGTCGTTTCAACGAATTCCTTTACAAGGTACCTAAAACGTATTTATTACAAGATTAAGTTCGATAATAAGTTTAACATTTAGACGTGAACTAAGGTTTTAGGATTTTGGGGTTTTGTATATTATATTTGTTCGAAAGAAATTTGTCTTTTAAGTGTTTTAATCTAGAAATGAAATTAGGTTTAATATCGAATAATGTTTAAATAAATTTTATATATATATTCTTTGTAATAAATATCATTACAACAATGTATTATCCGATAATAGTTTATTAATCTAAATTAATTGTGAAAGCATATTTTATAATAAATTACGTTTGTAAATAATTGTGAAATTATAAGATGTATAATTTCTACAGTTTCCAGGATTATTTCGTAATTAAACGTGATATAGTGTCCATCTTTATAAAATAATTATTTATAATATTTATAAATAATATTTTATAAAGATTTTTAATGTTTTTAAACAAAATAAATTTACAGAAAATCATTTTGAAATATTCGAAATAGAAAAAGTTTATAAAATTTATTTTTATAATTTTTAAAAATTTTTATGTATTTAATTAGGGCTTAAAAGCTAATTAAAAAAAATAAGGGGTGGCCGAGTTTCGAACCGAGACCTCTGGGAGCACGGGACCAGTGAACCAAAGCCGCAGCCGCGGTTAAGGAATGATTCCAATTGATTATAAGCTCAATCTCTTGAATACCCCCAATTTCAAATCGAGCCCTAGTTCGACTCTCACCAATTGAGGCTCAATTCGATTTTTAAAGCATCTAAATTCATAGGGCTTTTGACCCTCATGTAAAACCGAGTGTGTGTGTGTGTGTCGAATTACCGATATGGTGATGAATTGAAGCTGAACTGGTCGAAGAACAGGTCGCGGCACAGGTGCTGATCGATTGATGGCCAATCCTTGATGAAAATCAAATTAAATTGATAGGAAGCTTCGTATGTTGATCTAGATTAAAAGCCCTTTATCAATTTTAGTTAAAATTGATCGGAGATGGGTTCAAAATCGAGTTGCAGGTCGCGGTCGAGAGGGGTATTCGAATAGAGTGTTTGTTGTTTGTTTTGGTTGAAATTGAATTCAAAAGACAATTATAAACGATTCAAAGTTTGTAAATGCGGTGTTACTTTCGATTATACAATTCGTAGTGGCTTATTTTGCGTGAGATCTTGGCCGACAATAGAAGAAACACTACGGGAACACAGCGAAGGGAATGGGGGGTGGGTTGGGTACTTTTGATAATTTACACTTCCGGTCCCTGATGTTTGTATCGGTTGTCAAATCAAAACTAAAGTTTGATTTTAGTTTAAATAATTACCACTTAACCCCTTGAAGTTTGAATTGTTATTATTTCATGTAAAAGGTTATTAATTATAAACTTTAATATAATTAAAATTATATGTTCATTATTATTATTATTAGTATTATTGACGTTATTATTATTATTATTATTGTTATTATTATTATTATTATTATTATTATTATTATTATTATTATTAACGTGCTGTGAAATACGAGATGTTACAATAAATTATTCTAACCCGTTTCATGCTTTAACGATTTTAAAAGTGCACATAAGTGCCTTCCTACAATTCTGACAGAATATAATCTGACTTTAACTGACCATAATTTGATCATAACAAACTAAATTTGAGTAAACTCAGACTCCAATATTGAGTTCATTGAATTACCTTTTCAACGACAGCTTATATGTCTTCAAACTCAATCGGACGACTCAACAATAGCCTTCACAAGATAAGTGCGCATTTCAGCATCTTCTGTCTTGTGCTACTTGTTTGACCTACTTACGGATCTTTTTATAAAAATATTTCTGAATGAAAGTTGTCCAGGAGACTTTGAACTAGTCAAATCTAAATTTTTATAATTTTATGAAACCGTTTTATATTTTAAAAACCTGTTCAAACACATACAAAACATTCTGTCCAGAATTTAAAATTGGTACAATAATCGTTTATCAGTCTACCTTTCACTTATTGGCATTCCTAAGCGTCCTAACTTCTTGTAATGAATTCCAACCTCAAGTTATTGTTTTTTTTATCATTTAGGATATCACCTTTGACTCTTGACATCCAAGCTTTCTTATGTACTCTACAACCATCACTATAATTGTAGTTTTCCATGTGAGTTTTCCATGTCCCTTTTTACTTTATTTCACTTTTGGGTGAAACATGTTAACCTTATGAACTTGCACTTATAAACATCTTGATACTTGTAAGTGCACATGCAATTCATCTTTACTTTTTGTCATGGTTATTGGTATTATTATGAGTATTACATGAGATACATTATATGTTGACAATCATTAACTATTGCTAGCCTGTCGACGTCTTTAGATCTATGGGCCTGACAAGTCTATTTGGTGCTAAAGCCTATGTATTGCCGGCTCCTGATGACGTATGACTTGTTCATCATGGGAACCAAGTACACAGCCAATCATATAAGCTTGTAATTAAGTCGAGTTTGATTGTAGTTATATGTGTTCTATAAACTTGCATAATTCATAACCATTGACATGAATTGCTACTTGTAAACCTTTTTATATATATACACGTATGTTTAACCCATGGAAACTCACCAACTTTTAAAGTTGACCCTTTATTTTTAACATGTTTCAGGTTTACTACTTGGGATTCTTTTTGCACATAAAAGACTTGGACCTAGTTTAACTAAATATTTTATTTCTTTGTTTGAATCTTTTGTATTGTAATGATTTATTATCTTGTAATGTTCAATCAAAAAATGATATTTAATATTATTCCAACTTATTTATTTCCATGTGCTATGAACAATCGTTTCACATTCGTCCGCCTCGATGATTCCGCCGTCGGTCGGGGTGTGACACATATTATAATACGGATTCTTAAAAGATTTCCTTTCGATTCTAATCCTACTCTTATGTCATGTTTGGTTCATAAAAATCCATGAATTTAAAAGAATTCATCTAAAATTTTATTTGGTTGATCATTAAAATAATTTTAAAAACTTTTTAATATTTATTGGAATTTAATTTCGTGGATCGGATGAGAAGTTGTATGAAAAGTTAATAAAAGTCTTTTGAGAGCTATTAAAATGTTGGAAGGGTTTGATCCAAATATGAATGAACATGTATGGCATACCACAAATGATGATCTTCATGTGCATTATTATCTTGGACACATTATGTGGGTGTTTGGGATTGCTTATTAAAACAACTTTTGACTTTTGGAACGGGTGAAAAGTAAAAAATACGCCTCCAAAAGTCACCAAAAGTCAGAAATTTCTGACTTTTGGTGATTTTTTTAGGGACATTTTTTACTTTTTACCCATTCCAAAAGTCAAAAGTTGTTTTAATGAGCAATCCCAAACACCCCCTATAAAATAACGAGTTAATACTTTTACTAGCACAACATATTAAATCAGAAATCATCAAGAAGATAAAAGGAATCAAAGTATTGCCATCCTTGATTGCACTTTAGTACTAGTCACCCATAACATATGTCTTTTAATAGTAAGATATGTAAATTTCTTATCTAATTCTATTACTGTTGAGAGGTGTTTTGTTATTCTTTTTAATGTTGATAATACCACTTATGTAGGATTCATTTATATTACATATTAGGTTATAAGACCCATGTGACGCATGGTCAGAAAAGTATAAACTTAAACAATAAAAGGAAGTCATCATGGTACATAAACAAACAAACAAACAAACATACCCAGTGTATCCCGCTGAAGAGCAGGGTCTGGGAGGGGTAGATGGTGGCAAGTCTTTCCTCTATCTTAAAAGATAGAGAGACCGCTTCCGAAGAGACCCCGACTCGTTAACAAAGGTAATAACAATAACAATCATAATACAAAGCATACAACACAAAGGTAGATATCACATGAAGAATTAGATAATGCGCACATAAAAAAACGGCATGTACACCCAAAAAGGGTAGATGATGAAAACTACACCTAACGTGTGGGGTCCTGCCATATGTCACCGTATACCCCTCCCTCCCACAAAAGCCACTAAAAGTCCTTAATTTTAATTCTACGCCTCCACTCACTCCTATCCTCGATCATGTGCTCAGAAAGATGCAAGTCTATCATATCCCTCCTAATAACCTCTTCCCAAGTCAACCTAGGTCTACCTCTACTCCTCCTACCCTCTAAGTTGATGTTCTCTACTACTCGGACAGGTGTTGCCATCGTTCTCCTCTTCACGTGCCCAAACCATCTTAATCTTCCCTCTCTTATTTTTTCTGTGATACAAGCCACCTCTAGCCTTTAGCGAAAGACGTCGTTTCTTATCTAATCCAATCTTGTGTGTCCACACATCCACCTCAGCATTCGCATTTCTGCGACCTCTATTTGTCTGTCGTGCGATTTTTTTATGGCCCAACAGTCTGTGCCGTATAACATAGCTGGACGTACTGCCACTCTGTATAGTTTTCCCTTTAGTTTTGCTGGGAACCTCTTATCACACAAAATCCCTGATGCTGCTCTCCACTTGCACCATCCTGATTGTACACGGTGTGCTACATCGCTGTGTATCTCTCCATCTTTCTGTACGTACGAGCCAAGGTATTTGAACCTAGACGTCCGGGGGACCGCCATTGTGACAACCCGAAATTTTCCGTGAATTAATATAAGATTTTTATGTGAATTTATGATTTATTTTTATATTTTTATTATTATTAATATTAATAATAATAATAATAATAATAATAATAATAATAATAATAATAATAATAATAATGATATATTATTACGAATAATGATAATAATAATAATAATAATAATAATAATGATATTATTATTATTACAAATAATGATAATAATAATAATTATAATAATAATGATATTATTATCAAAATAATGATAATAATAATAATAATAATAATATTATTATTAAAAATAATAATGTTAGTAATGAAAATAATAATAATAATGAAAATATTAGTATTTACAAAAATTAATTAAGTAATTAAATAGTCTAGGGACTAGTTTTGTAATTTTCAAAACATGTTTTAAAAAGTTAAAACATGAAATAAACAAAACAGAAAACTCGAGGGGCCATTCTGTAATTAAAATAAACCCAAACACCCCCTCGCCGGCGACCACTGTTCCGGCGCCATTCCCGGCGACCCCCGTATTTCCGGCCACCGGATCCGGCCAAACTCCGGCGGCCCTCCGGCGAGACCAAACGACGCTCTTTAAGCTGCGGTTTCGACCCCACTACGCACCAAATCGAACGTGGGACAAAATACAACAATTACGCGCACTAAATTTGGTGAAAAACATCCTGAAATTGCGATTAATGGTCCACCAATTTGCTTTAGGCCGACACCACTATGAACACGCACTAAACATCACAATAATGCAATTAAATTATGTCAATCGATCGACTATAAGAATCCTAAGCTACTATCACTTCGAATTGCATCTAAAAACATACTAACACATCGATTAAACCTCACCTTTCCCGCGGACCTGCAACTTATTAGAACACCCATAATCGAGCTTCGAAACCAGAAATTGATAGAAGGTTTTCGATCATTAGCCTCATTAGAAACTTCCTGTGAAGTTAATTGCATTTTCATCAACGTTTGATTATCGTTTGGATTCCACATTAGCCGCGACTGTTCTTCGTGAAATCTGAGCATCACCTCGAACCAAAACAGGTAATTGAATATACCATTGAATTCGTTTTTACATGGGGATCAAAAACCCCATGAATCTAATCATTTACAGTTTCGATTGGGGGATCAATTGGATCGATTTCAGTTCAGGGTTCTTGGTGGAATTGAGGTTGATTGAAAATGGTGTTTAAAAGAAATTGAAACCAGAAACCATTGCGGCCTTGTGCCTTTGGTTCACTGGTTTAGGCTTGGGTGTGTGTGTGTTTGTGGTCGCGGGTTCGAACCCGGCCACCTTCATATTTTTTTTAAAAAGCCTTTTTGACCATTTAAAAATACAGAAAAATAACTAAAAATTATAAAAATAGTTTTATAAACTTTGTTAATTTTATAAGTTATGTAATTATAGTCTGGAAAATTATTTCATCAAAAACCTTATTATTTATTTATTTATTTACTTAGTTATTTATTTATAAAATTGTTAAAAAGGTTATAAATTGTTATTTTTATAAAAGTGGATTTTAAGTAATGATTTAAATCATCAAAATTATTAATGGACAATATATTATTAATTATGGATTAATTATGATTAGATAAATACAAATTAGATTTTATAAATTTAAATATTTATAAAATTTTATAAAAATTAAACTTACATAGTTAAATAATGTTTATACATAATATAAATATGGAAAACATAATTAATAATTAGATAATTTATATTGAATATAAATCTATTATGTTATAATTATTAATTATTTAATAATTCGATAAATTATATTATGTTTATCATGTTATTATTTATTATTTATATGTCCAATTAAAATAATATTATCATAAGAATATAATGTTTAGATGATTTGTTTTTTATAAATCTTACTATTAGATTTTATAAATTATAAAATATTAAAGTATTCTAGTTGTGTTTTAAACATGATAATCATAAATTAGATTTTATATATTAAATTATAAAATCTTACAAAATTAAATATAAACTTACATGTTTAAATAATATCTATAATTTACTTAGAATATAATGATATGTTAAAATCGTTATTAAATTAATTAAAATTTATAAAATATATCTTTAGTTATTAATGAATTAACAAAGATAATAAAATGATTTAACCATATGTTTATAACAAATCCCCGAGAACCAAACCTTAGATCAATTGAACGCCAGGTTCAAGATCTAACTTATTTAGGTTATGGATTTGTATTTGTTTGCTTATGTGAATTATAATTCCTAAACAGGAATTTACTAGGTTGTCAACACCACACACAAGGACTGAGGTGAGTTCATAACTATTCCCTTTTTTAATCATTTAAATATTTTGGGGTTGGAATACATGTTGTAATTGAAATTACAAATTATTTTTGGTGTATTATGTTAAATAATAATTGGATCACATTTATGATTACATATGGTTATTATGAAATCCTTCTGTGTAAACTGGGCTATAAACAAGGCAGGGATCTTTTGGATAGTACTATCGGGGAGTGACTAACCCCCACAAAGGTTTGGACATGTGGTCCTTATCAGATGCACAAAGATCTCGCTGTCATTCGGGATGACTATTCTGTGGGAAGGCAGATTGTTGCGCTATATAAGTTTTGCCATTATAGTTCCACTTACCACCCATATGAGGATAAATGTAAAGAGAGGATTCGCGCCCTCTGATTTGAATTATTAAAACTGGCATAATACACACATAAAAAGGAAAAGGGAAAAATTAAACTATGATACATGGACAAATCCTATGTGAAGGATTTGTTGGACTTGTACATAGAAATAATAAACTAAGTGACATGGACAAATTCAATGTGATGGATTTGTTGGGCTTGTACTTAGTGGGTATGTGGGATAGCGGTTCACCTTTTTAAAAAGGGTTCCGACAGGCTATTCATATACCGGTGAGTAAATTAAACTCACACTTAACACTAAACCCTTCTTTGAATGATAATGGATGATTTATCAAATATGTTTTACTTACCTATGAACTCACCAACCCTGTGTTGACACTTGATTTACATGTATTCTCAGGTATCTATTAGGAGCTTTTGGACGAGCACGTAGGATCATATAAGAGCTCCAGATACATATTGGTTATTAACAAGACATGATTAGAAGTATTGTTAAGAAACAATATATATATTTATTTCCGCTGCATATAATATCTAATGCTCTGGATAATAATGGACTGATTAACTAAAACTTATCATATAGATAACTGCATCTCATGTGTAACTACTGTGTTCGATCCTGTTTGCTCACCCCTCCATGATAGATTCCAGACCCGGAATTTGAGGGTGTGACAGCCATGCCCTGGATACTGATTTGGTGTCCTCTTCGGCCTCACCACTAAAGTTACAATGCATGTATTCTGTCTTAGAGTGACTTATCCTTAAGCCCCTGCGTTCTAGTGCTGCTCTCCACTGTTCTAATCTCTCATTAAGCACCGTCTTAGATTCTGATATTAAGACAATATCATCCGCAAACAGCATACACCATGGGACTGGCTCTTGTATAGACTTGGTCATCTCGTCCAACACTACTGTGAAGAGGAATGGGCTCAATGCCGATCCTTGGTGGAGTCCTACTTCCACCGGGAAGAAGTTTGTGTCTCCGACAGGTACTCGTACACACGTTTTTGCCCCGTCATACATATCCTTTATTATTTTGATATACCTCTCTGGTACCTTTCTAAGTCGTAGACTTTCCCAGATAAGTTTCCGCGACACACTGTCATAGGCTTTTTCTAGGTCAATGAATACCATATGTTGGTCTCTTTTCTTTTCTCTATATTTCTCCATTATCCTCCTTATGACGTGTATAGCTTCTGTTGTAGAGCGTCCTGGCATAAATCCAAATTGGTTTACCGTTATCTGAGTTTCTCGTCTAATTCTCGTGTCAACAATTCTTTCCCATAGCTTCATCGTGTGACTCAATAGCTTTATTCCCCTGTAATTTGCGCAACATTGGACATCTTCTTTTTTCTTATATATAGGGACTATGACACTGTGTAACATCCGGTTTCTAAATCCGGACTTGTAATTATATTATAGTTATGATTAATCAACTAAGTTGAGTTTGTTTGATTGTTTAAATGTTCAGTCGCATGACTTATATGCGAATGAACTTCAGTCGCACCCCTTACGTGTGATTGAGACTCAGTCGTACGAATAGTAGGAGTATGAGCTTCAGTCGCACGATTCAGTCATGCGAATGGTTCAGTCGTGCGACTGGGTGTAGGGCGGTTATGTTGCACATGTGAATAAGTAAGGCGGTGAAAGGAGATGAAAAGCAGATTTCTATCTGCATCTACTTCATTCCCCTGTTCTCTTTACACCCAAACACCCCTGTTCTTGCCAATCGACTAGGCTAAACTCCGTTTTGGTAAGTTTTGAACATTACGGATCAATCCAGGGATGTTATAAGCTGTGTAAATGGTTAAATTTGATCCAACAACGTGTTTTAAATCATTGAATTGGTCTGGTTCATTTCTAAATTAAAATCCGGGAATTCGGATCCAAGTTTTTGTGTAGTTTTGATGAAATAATGGTCCGAAACCATTGTAAATGATGTGAATATAATCTTTTTTGAATATGACATGATTTGGATGGTTAAAACTCAAATTTTGAGGGAGTTTGGATCAAAAACGTCAAGAACACAGCTGCTGATCCGTTTCAGACGAATGGGCTCAATCGCATGCCTCAGTCGTACGAATGAGAGTCTAGTCGTGCGACTGAGTGCGAATGGAGGTTCAGTCGTATGATTGGGAACCCAGTCACCTGGTTAGAAGGCCGAATGAAGACGAGTGAACACTGGGTACGAATGAGAACTCAGTCGTGCGAATGAGTGGTTAGTCGTACGGTTGAAGGTTCAGTCGCATGGTTCATCCGCATAGGTCCAATCATGTGGGTGCTTATTCGCATAAGTGTTCAATCGTATGAAGGCCCTGTTTGAGAATAAGTTTACTGAATCGAGGTTTATTGCTTTAGATATACCTTGATTAGAGGAAGGACTAGTTACCTTGTGTACGTGGATTGTGTAGACTGTGGTGAGGAAGTTGATAAGGTGAGTTCTAAGCCCTTTTCAAATGTTTGGTTTTAACATTCGGGCTAGCACACATACAATGATAAATGAATTAAATGTTTTAGCACCTGAAATGTTTTAGCACCTGAAATGTGATAGTAATGTTTATAAGTTTCTAACAGTTTGTAAAGCTGTTAAGGGAAAATGGGGGTAATGAATGATTAGCTGAACATTGTTAATCATTACGTGATGGTAATGATTACAATGGGTCAGAAAGAGTATAACGTATGGTTATTTGAATATTGTTAATCATTACGTGATGGTGATGATTCCAATGGGTCAGATAGGAATAAAGAATGGGCATTTAAACATTGCGAATCATTACGTGATGGTGATGATTCCAATGGGTCAGATGGGGGTGTAATGATTAATGAAAATGTGTTAAAACTGGTGCTAAAAGAAAGAAATGCGTGGCGTGTAAACTAATATGATAATATTGGCAATAAGTAAAATAAATGTTTTAAAATGGTAATGTGATGTAAATCTCAACAGGCCAGTTAGGGTAAGATGCCTGGGTATGTAACTGTACAGTTAGATAGGAGTGATGACGATCACTCAGTTTTGTGAACATCTTGTGGTGACGACCCTAGATGATTAATTGGCATCCTACTGGATGAGGGATAGAAACTTCAGTTGCTGGATGTGGGCAAACTGATAGTTTCTGGATGAGAGATAGTAACTTCAGTTTCAGGATGTGGAAAACTGATAGTTACTGGGTATGGGAAACTTTAGTTGCTGGACGTGGGCAACTGATAGTTTCCGATAGTTTCTGGATGTGGGAAACTGAAAAGGTGCTAGATGTAACACCCCAACCTGAATATGGCTGGCGTGTCACTATTATAGTAATCAAAACATAAAACATGATTCCATAATTTGTAAAGTTACGAGTACATCATCAAAAGAGAGTTCAAGAGCCCTAGGGTTAAACGTTTATTACATATTGTTCTAAATCTGCCAAAATCGGATAACTAGCAAGTGCTACAAAAATGGCTAACATCCTTCGCCCAAAATTCCTAGAGCTTAATTCTTCTCTCTTCAAGTCCCGCCCTGGGTACCCTGTGAACCTGCCGCGAACAAAGATTTGCGACTGAGCCAAATGCCCAGTGAACGGATAAAGGCACAAGTAATAACAATAACAAATATAACAAGATCATAAGAATAAATGATACGACACAAAGTATAACAAGTCACTAAAGTAAGTCGTATCATATGGATGATACCCATGAGTCGAAACATAAAACCATATCAGTAGGGCTACATAGGCTGCAGACCTATGTACCCAATATAGTGTGATGGGGTGTTGGCATACACACAACCATCCACGAACATCACATAAATATCCTAGGATCCATACGCCTCCTATCATATGGCCAAAGTACCTCACAAGTACCAAATAGAGACGCCGTGGTCTGATCTCACCGCCACGGGTGGTGCACACGCCATTGATGCCGCAATGTCGTGCTTGTAGGAAGCTCCACAAGAAGCTAGACTCGGGTATCGGAGTACAACAAATCCATATAATGTGTCAATAATATTAACAACGAATATAATTTGTCAATAATAGTAACAACGAATATCACAACGGTGTTATAAATCTCAGAACATGCGATAATGAGTACAACAATAATTTCCTATCGCATGCTGAATACTACCAACAATAGCAAATCAAATATAGATGAACGGACTACCAATGAAATCAGATTGAATACCAATGGCGCATAGGAATTCCAACGACAAGTGAAAGTCAACGGGTTTCTACAATCGAGTCAAAATACCATAACAATAAGTGGTGGGGTAAGATATCCGTACCTTAACCGATGATTTCCCGTGATGTCAAATTCGTTTTCTTAAGAGGGTTGTAATAACCTATAAGTAATCATATCCAATGAGATTTATATTTAAGACTTTCGATGTTAAATGTCTATTCACGTTTTAACCTGTCGATGTGAGTTTAGATACTCTAGTTTTGTAAGCCATTGAATCTTGATAATATATTAGTTATCATACGTGATTATTCTTAAGGGTTAGATATTTGATGGATTTAGTTAAAAATCAAAGTTATTATTTATATTTTTATTATGTGTTTAAGATTATAAATTATTTCCCATTTTAATTTTAATCATCACAATTCATTTCATAGAGACTTAATAAGAGCCAAAAAAAACAATCACGTATCTAAACAACATGTTTTTATGAAAGTGGACTTTATTTAAAATTCTAAGTTACAAAAAAATATATATGCATGATGGATAACAGAAAAATTTTACTTAAAATTTTGCTTCTAACAATATTGATTAGTTTCCTTTTTGCTTTAAATATATATAGTAAAAGCAAACTATAATCTTATAACTATTGGCTTTGAACCATAAAATGTTAAAAAAATTGATTCAAATGGGCGTTAGTTGAGTTAATGGAGTTTTACAAAGAAATCATGTCAATATTTATTTTTAAAACATTCTGGTCTTAGTCTATAGAATCAAATAAAATAAAATAACTAAAAAAAAGAATGCTAATAATGGACTTAGAATATGTGATCTCTTCTTAAGGATAATTTTTTTTAACCGTTAGATCAAACAATCAATTGTTGTAAATCGAATTATACACATACTTATACTTTAGTGCAACATGCCATCTTCTTCAACCCCCACCCTCTGTGAAATCATATTATACTCTAATATGATTTTTTTAACCATGATTTACCCATGTATAAACATATAAATCTTGAAGTGAAGGTTAAAATTTCTATCCAATTACCTTAGTTGTGATTTTGGGAACGTTGGAAATTAACTGCCGTTAAAATCATTAGTCGCCAAGGAGTCTGACTAGCCATGACCGTCAAGGTGCGTCTTAAGTGGTTATGATGGTCGGAGGAAGACGAAACACAACATATTTGATGAATGGGGTGTTTAACTTTGAGTCTTGTGTTTGAAAATGAAGCGACTGAAGATGGGTTTGCTGGTTACCAGAGTTTCGAATCGGTGGACAACTAGAAATTAGATGGATACGAGCAGGGAAAAGTGTTGCAGGATTGAAGTATATATAATTATTTTAAATGATGATGATGCAAGAGTGAAACTAAACAAATCTTTAAAAATGGTCTAACAGTAATAGAAATGATGTGAAGAGATATGGTCCTCAAAGATTTGATTGTGTTGACCTTCACTATTTGCTTGTGGGTTTGTAGAACGTCTGCAGAAAGTATGGGGAAAAAGAATGAATGATATTTTGTTTTTGTAATTTATTTGTTTTTTTTTTATTATTATTATTATTATTATTATTATTATTATTATTATTATTATTATTATTATTATTTTATTATTATCAATTATTTTATTTTATATACCAGATATTTCACTGGATGTGGGCAACTGACGTCCGGTGGGACAAGTCCGGTGGACTAAATAATGATAAAAGTTGATTTTATAATATTGCCAATATAAATATGACTTTTGTGTGTGTAAAGGTGCTGTTAATGTTTTAATGAAAATTTAGAACTCACCAGTTTATCTGATGTTTTGAGTATGTTGTGTGTGCTAGGTAAGGAGGGATCCTCTAATAATAAAGGAAAGCAAGTATGAGCTGAACGAGGATGCTATCCCGGAGTAGCTGCTGGCATAGGATATAGGACCTGTTAATAATGTAAATAGGGCAATGTATAATTAAATACAATTATATGTAAAATGTTTTAAGAGTTGGGTTAATATATAATGTGGTTTAAGTCTTCCGCTGTAAGTAGAAAGCTCTGATTTGCGTTTAAAATATTAATCCAACTGTGTGACGTGCCTCCAGTGCCCTGCTGGGTTTAGGGCGTCACACACTGCTTCTCCACTGCTCTGGCATCTTTCCTGTCTTAAAGATAGTGTTGAATAAGTCCGTTAGCCATTGTAGGCCCTCATCTACAAGGCACTTCCATATTTTAATCGGAATGTTGTCCGGCCCCACCGCCTTAGCCCTTCCCATTTTCTTCAAAGCTCTCTTAACATCATCGACTGTGATGCTTCTACAATAACACTTGTTTTGTTGCTTCGTTGAGTTGTTTCATCGATCTCCGTTTGTTGATTACGGTTCGTTATGCTGAAAAGGTTATCGAAGTAAGTTTTCCATCTCCCCTTGATGTCTTTCTCCCTCACCAAGACCTTTCCATCCGCGGCCTTTATAAACTTCACCAATCTCAAGTCCTGTCTACTACGTTCCCTTGCCTGGGCAATCTTAAACATGTCATGTTCACCCTCTTTCGTCTCTAATCGCTTATACATCCTCTCGTATGTTGTGTTCTTTGCCTCTGACACAGACTTTTTCGCCTCTCGTTTAGCCTCTTTGTATTTATCTTTTAGCTCTGCTCGTTCTTCCTCATTGTTACAGCGTAAAAGCTCTCTAAAACTTTGTTGCTTAATTCTTATCTTCTTCTGTACATCTTCGTTCCAACACCAGGATTCCTTATGACCAATTGTCCTATTTGTTGTAGTCCCAAGCGTTTCTCTAGCTGCTTGAATGACTCTAGTTGCCATAGCCTCCCAGTTTTGGTTGGCATCTTCCTGTGGTCCACTCAGGTTCATTGGTATGATTTTATCTCTAAAGATGGTAATCTTTTCATCTTTGAGTTGTCCCCATCTGATCGTAGGTCTACTTCTCTTAGTTGGTTGGACAATTGCTCTCTTCAGTCGTAGATCTGCCACCAACATGTGATGTTGAGTGACTACTGTCTGTCCCGGTATTGTCTTGCAGTCCTTCCACGAGCTACGATCTTCTCTCCTCATCAGCAGATAATCTATCTGTGTGTGTCTCCCGCCACTGCTAAACGTAATTAGATGCGATTCTCTTTTCTTGAAAAACGAATTTATGATGCTTAGTTCATGCGCTAATGCAAAGTCAAGAAGCTCCCTACCGACGTCATTCCTCAGACCATACCCAAAGCCTCCATGCACTAACGGGAAATGATCGTTGTCCTTACCGATATGCCCATTAAAATCTCCTCCTATGAATATTTTTTCTTCTCGAGGTATGTCTCCCATAACGTGATCTAAACTCTCCCAGAACTTCTTTCTTTCCGTATCCCCTAATCCAACTTGCGGTGCATACGCACTAACTACGGTCACTACTTCGTCTACTATTACTATCCTTAACAACATAAGTCTATCATCGATTCTTCTAACCTCCACTACATTATCCTGAAGTTCTTTAGCAACTAAAAAAACCTACTCCATTTTTTGTTCCATCTGACCCTGAATACCATAGTTTATACCCATTACACTCCTTTGCCCTCCCACCCCGCCATCTAGTCTCCTGGAGGCACGCTATCTGAACCTTACGGCTCCTTAACACATCTATTATCTCTAATAATTTACTAGTAAGGGTTCCTACATTCCACGATGCCACTCGTAATTTATAACCCTTATTCCCTGCAGTTGCATCTCTCGTCACCGTACATGATCTCGGGACAACATAATGTCTCCTGTTATATATTATACCTCACTCACCCAGCGTGACAAGAAACACCTTAAAAAAGAGGATGCCACACTAATAAAGTATAAACAAAAGCAGTCACACACTCAAGGTCAACAAAACACAGACGACATAATTAAAACCAGCAGCAGAAATATATCAAATCACAAGACAATGTGACTGGCACAATCAAATCTCTATTTAAAAGCAGAGTGCTGGTACCCCTAACCCAGCCAATCAGTCCAAGCAAAAAATATAAATAGAGCAGACTAGAAGCAGAGATAAAACCCGAGCCGGAACGATCTCACCCAAATTACACGAACAAGTAGCTATTTAAAATCAGAATGCTGGTACCCCTAACCCAGCCAAACAATCTAAACTAACAGATATAAACTAAAGGTATAGTTAAAGATATAATGAAAGACGAGTAAAAACATATATGTAAACCCGAGATAGAACGATCTCACCCAATGTACACCCAATTTAGGGTTCTTCGCTTATGCTGCTGGTACTGGTCCGGTGGAGGCAGTGGTAGATAGGGTTAGAGGAGGTAGCTGCTGTGGTGGCTCCGATGGTGGTGGGGGTCGCCGGTGGTGGGGGTCGCGGGTGGTGGCGGTGGTGGCGGTGGTGGCTAGGTGGGTGAGGGTGGACACTGGTGGAGGCGGTGGGTGGCTAGGTGGGTGGGGGTGGACAGCGGTGAAGGTAGCCGTGGGTCGCCGGTGGTGGCGGTGCTGGTGGTGGTGGCTAGGTGGGTGGGGGTGGGTAGCGGTGAAGGTGGCTGTGTGTGACGGTGACGGGGTGAGGTGTCCGGTGGTTGGGTGACGGTGAATGCAACGATGGTGGTTGACTGCGGGGGTGGGGGTGGGTAGGCGGTTGCGGTGATGGTTGTGGTGACCGGTGGTGGTTAGTGAGAGGGAGCAGAGAGCAGAGGGAGAGAGAGATGTTTAGAGAGAGAGCAGAGAGAGAGAGAGGAGTCAAACCTTAAGAAGATTACCGGTAGTGGTGGTTGTGCCCGGTGACCGGTGCCGGTGGTGGTGACCGGAGACTGGGGGGCTGGAGGTGGTGGTGGTGACCAGAGAGAGAGCCGTTGATGGAGCAGAGAGAGAGAGAAAGGGGGAGAGAGAAGGAGAGAGAAGTCATCATGGTACATATAAATTACATATTGTTGGATAGAATGCTTACACAAACGAAAATGGTTCAGATCAATTTACAAATTGCTAAAAACTTCAATGTATACCTATTTTTTGTTGTACTTATATGGTTGTCTTCTTTGTCTAGAAGTAACAGTTTTAATCATTCTCTACTTTTAACCCTAGACAACGCAACATATAATTAACCACCAGTGAACACCAGACTTTTCAAATATAAACCAACCCAGGATAATGATTGTCATTGGCTTTGTTCATTATCAAAGCGAAACACATAGCCAATGAAAATTGTCTTCTTTTAAACTTAAAATGATTTTTTTGTTTAAATGTGTCAAACTAAGTGTTGGGATAAAAGTACATGTGCCAATGTTGCTGCTAGAAATAATTTATGTTTCTATAACACGATTGGCTAAAGAGATAATATGAAGTCTTGTTTCATTACATAAGCCATTTTTTTATCAATATTTCTTAATAATATTACAAGAACACCAATCTTCAATACTAATTTATAATTTGACAAACTTGATAATTTTAGGACATTCAAACATCAAGTAGGCATAGGCTTTTATCATAATTATCATGAACATAATTTGACTGCCAAATAGTGTCACTGCTCAGGTTTCCTTCTCGTCGGCTAGGAATAATTCAAGCAATCGATCATTAGTCTCTTGGATTTGTTTATTTTTATGTGCTAGTATTGCCATATTTTAAAAAAAAGAGCTTTTGCTTTTGAGGTTTTCAATGATTTGTGGATATACAAAATCAACCAAAATGGATATTGGATCATTTGCATTAGTTATTAAAAGATCTTCAGGTATGCTAATAACCTAATGCAAGTCATTACAAAACAAACAAACAAACATACCCAATAAATCCCACTCAAGAGCAGGGTCTGGGAAGGGTAGGTGGCGGCGAGTCTTTCCTCTATCTTGGGAGATAGAGAGACTGCTTCCGAAACAAGTCATTACAAAGCATAACGTTAATTGTAAGAAGGGATGCATGCAACATTAAACAAGCAAAAAGAAATATGAATGTGATATTTTAACAATTTAAGTTGTGAATCCACCAACAAAAACATAATCAGAACATTAACACTTTAACATATGGAAAGAAGAAAATCCTAAATTTATTAGATGTGAAATCATGGAATAATCGCAGAATAATGAACTATACTGATAAAGTAGACATTTAGGTACAAACAATCTACATATATTTTAACAATTTTAGATATAAATCGACCATAAAATACAAATCATTAAAAAAAGAAAAAGACGAGGAATCCAGGAAATAAATCAACAACGTGAGAAGAAGAGGATAACAAACCTGAGGAGGTACGACCTTAAATCTCGACATCTTCGAATACCATTGAGGGATCAAGGGTTTCAAATCGTTGAGCATTGTGACAATTGAAAGAGTTGAAAGAGATGAATGGGAGATTTAGGATTTGCAAACGGGTTATACAGCCTTTATACGATCCATCTTCATACACGGGTTTTTATTTTACTGGATCTTGAGGCCAACGTAATTTTATAAACAGGTCAGAAGACAGGATGGCCTCATATCTTGCCGCGTGTATAGTTAGATGCATAAAAAATATCAAGTAACACTTTAAATATTGGTATATTATAATAGTAGGATGAATAGTTAGAAGGTTTTTTTTAATCTTGATATTAAAAATGAATAACTTTTATACTAAGTATTGTAGCCACCAACATGCTATTTCATTCATATATTAATAACTAGATTAGTATCTGTCACACCCCGACCGACGGCGGAATCATCGGGGCGAATGAATGGGAGACGATTGCTCATAGCACATGGAACTAAATATGTTGTAATAATATTAAATATCATTTTTATTGAACATTACAAGACAAATAAGTCATTACAAAAACAATCAAAATACAACCAATAATATAAGATTTTCAATTAATCTAGGTCCAAGTCCTATATGAGCACAAGAAGATCTTCAAGTAGTAAACCTGAAACATGTTAAAAATAAAAGGGTCAACTATAAAGTTGGTGAGTTCCCATGGTTTAAACACACGCATAAATATATATATGAAAAGGTTTACAAGTAGCAATTCATGTCGATGGTTACGAGTTAGCAAGCTTATAAAATACATACAGTTACAACCAAACCTCGACTTGATTACAAGTATATATGATTGGCTAAATGTACTTGGTTCCCATGATGAACAAGCATACGTCATCAGGAGCCGGCAATACATCGGCTTTAGCACCAAATAGGCTTGTCAGGCCCAAAGATCTAGACGTCGCCAGGCTAGCAATAGTTAATGATTGTAAACAAAATATGTATCTCATATAAGACTTACAATAACACAAATAACCATGACAAAAAGGTAAAGATGAATTGCATGTGCATTTACAAGTATCAAGATGTTTACAAGTGTAAGTTTATAAAGTTAACATGTTTCACCCCAAAAGATGTGAAATAAAGTAAAAAGGGGCATGGAGAACTCACATGATATATATAAGGTGATGATAAAAATTTAAACGAGCCTCCAATGATTTCTTTTACAAGTTACCTAAACGTATTAATTCCAAGATTAAGTTCGATAATAAGATTAACAATGAGACGTGAACTAGGGTTTCAATTGGAATTTAGGGGTTTAAATAATTAAATAAGATAATAAATCGTTTATGTTTTGATTTAATAAAGATAGTATAATCAATTAAGACCAAGAATATTTAAAAATGATAAAATAATTTAATTAATTGATTTATTGGAAATCAAGTATAATGTGTGAAAAGAAATAATTAATTTAATGATTAATTATTTAAAACTTGATAAAGGTGATTAATTGAATACTTTTTAAATAACTTTAAAATTATTTAAAATCATTTTATAGAGTTTTGAACTTTTAAAATGATTTTTTTATAAAGATCGTACAATAAAAAACTTTTAAGAATAAAGTATAATATGTTGTTTTATAAGTTAATTAAAAGTTTAAGAAGTAGATTTATTAACTATTTATGATATAACATAGTTAAATAAAAACATTGAATAATTAATTATTTAGATAATCATTTGTATAATTAATTATTCAAAGTATTTGTAATGTGTAGGCTTAAAGTGTTTTGAAATAATCCAAGTTTGAACTATAACATATTTAAAACATAAATGATTAAATAATATTTTATAACTTTTTATTCTTTAAAAAAATAACTAACTTTAAGAATTATAAGTTTTTAAAATCTTTAAGAAAAAATTAGCTTAATAATTTTAGAAATATTTTAGTTAACAAACTAATTATAATTCTAACCAAACAATATATTAAAATCCTATGCAATTAAAAGAAACTTAAAAATCAAATATTTAAAAAAAGAATGAGAGTCCCCGGGGTCGAACCCGGATCTCTCGTGTGTATGCATGATGTTGTAACCAGTTGGGCAGAAGCCCATATTTGATTAAAAGTTCAATTACAATGTTTAAAAACATTAATTACCGAAATCCCTCAAATTCGACATAAACCCTAGATTCAACTTGAATCCAATTGAACATCAATTCGATAATGATAATAGAATCAATCTTAGGGCTTTGATGTGACAACCCGAAAATTTTTCGTGATTTTTACAATTTATTTGTAAATTTTTATTATTATTTAATAATAGTATTAATAATAATAAAAATAATGACAATGATAATAATAATATTATTAAAATCATAATGATAGTAATAATAATAATAATAATAATAATAATAGTACTTTATAAAAGTTTATTAAATTTTGAAATAATAATAAGAATAATAAAGTCCAGGGGGTGTTTGTGTCATTTTCGAAACTTTAAAAGAAACTTAAATACATGAAATAAAAACAATCGAAACCACAGGGACCAAATGTGTAAATATTCAAAATTCAAACTGCTTTCTCTCTCCTCCCTCGCGTTTTTCCGGCGGCCCTCCGGCCAACCGCCGGCGACCTCTCCGGCGACTCCAAAACACCAAATTCACATGGTTTGACTCGATCAAAAGCTACCGACACATTTTAGTGCATGATTCGAACTCGTAGACCCCTTTAATTTGAATAATTGAATGACCTAACATTACCAAACCCACTTCGACCCACTTTCGGCCGACCACGCACCAATCGAGCACAATGACACTAAATTAATCCAATTAATCGAGTATAAATACTCAATGATCTGTTCCTAGTCGAATGCACCTCTCAAATCAACCTGAAACATACAAAAAACCTCAACTTCGATCACTTCCTTCTTTCGGACCTGCAACATACCCGAAAGCTATCTTCCAAGCGATTTTAACACCAATTGATTGAGGGCTTTGAATCAAGATCAACAGTGGAAGCTTCACACAACTTTAATTCGATTATCATCAACAATTTCCACTCGAACAGATTCTGTCAAAACCGCGGCTTGTTCTTGTTGAATTTATCTTCAATTCGAACTTCATCACGTAAGTTAAACACATAAACATACTCGATTTAACATAGGGAATCAAAGCCCTATGATTCTAGATGTTAACAACATCGAATTGATTGTCAATTGGATTCAAGAACAGATCTAGGGTTCGGGAATTTGGGGAAATTGGGAAATTGTGGTTAAAAGAATTACAAACCAATTGTTACCGCGGCTGCGGCCTTTGGTTCACTGGTTTGGGCTGTGTGTTTGTGGGTGTGAGGTCCCGGGTTCGACCCGGGCAACCTCCTTTTTATTGTTTATTTTTTTAAAGCTTTATAAATACTTTAAAAATATGGAAAAATTTCTAAAAATTATAAAAATAAATTTTATTAATTTTCCTTATTTTAAATCTTACAAAATAATTTTCTGTAAATTTATTTTATTTAAAAACTTTAATAGATTTTTATAAAATATTATTTAAAATATTAAAAATACTTATTTTTATAAAATAAATTCTAAATCAAGTTTAACTATGAAATAATCATGAAAATTATGAAAATTATATAAATAATATTTATAAATATTATAAATAATTAATTCTATAAGATAAACGCTATATTATCTTTAAATATATTTTATAAATTCACAAATTATTTACAAATAAAATTGTGGATTATTTCTTGTAAAATATATTTTAACTAAAGGTATATATTAATACCTTATTATTAATCAAAATACTATAATTGTGATTATCCTTATTTGTAATTATCTTTGGATAATTATAAATTATATAATTAAACCACATCATTTTTATACTTAATTCCAAAAATATATAAATACACTTATGAAATCCTCCTAATGGAATCAAAATGCAAATAAATACTTTGTAAACTTAACACCTATTAAAATCACATAATTCTAATCCTTGATTTAACGTTAATTTCAAACTTAATCTTGTAAACATATATACATCCATTTGTGTACGTGTCACGTGTTAAACCAAACCAACACAAATCTTACCAAATATATTTATTCGCAATAAACACAATTTAAAGACTTAGTTACAATTAATAATAGGTATTGATCGTGCTTGATCGTGCATTGCTTAATTCTTTGAAGTTCTTGTTCATATACATTACATCAATTCAAGGTGAGTTCCGTGGCCCCTTTTTATGCTTTTATAATTGTTTCTATGTTTTTCAAACTTGGGGGAAAAGTATGCTCACCCGTTTTCGATGCTGTACAATCTTACATACAATTTTCATACTTGGAATCAATGTGATACTATTCTAATACATACATGGTGTTATTCTACGATTCTTACAACCATTAATTCCCGGGTTTGGGAACCAACGGATAGGTATTGGTAGTACTACTGGGTTGACATCCCCACCCTTCGACGATTGGTTAACTTGTGAGTTACCAACACAGCTGCCAGCAATCAGGCTAAGGGTGAATATATTCCGACAAACTTATATGCATAACGTCATTAGGTTTGGTTGTCTTAAACACATGTTATGTGGTTTTTGTTTACAGTATGATTCCATATCAAATTCTACACAGCATCAAATGTTTTAAATTTAAACCTGCGGAACTCACCAACATTATGTGTTGACATTTTTTTTAGCATATCTTTTCAGGTAATCATAAACAAAGAGGATAGCTAGAGCTGATGCCTTAGCAGAGACCCCTAGGATTTCAATAGACTGCATTGTATTGTATACTGTTATATCTGAACACTGTGTATATGGATTTTTAGAATTATTAAGACTATGATAGTCGTGGAACTGACTAACCACGACACAAGTCACCATTGTGTCGGGCGACGTCATGACACGAGGATTTTGCATGTAATATGTCTCTGTAACTATACCAAGTGTTATGACGATCCCGTCCGTCGCATCCTCGTGTTTCCGCTATAAGCGGGGGTGTGACAGATTGGTATCAGAGCCTTGGTTATAGAGATTTAGGTGGAGAATTCGACCTAGACTATAACCTAAGAACCTTCATATAGAATGCATGCTAGGGATTGTGTGCATTTGATTTTACCTAAATGTCTTTCATGATTTGTGTGACACATAGACACCTGTATTCTGGATTTCCTGGCAAAAAGCCCTCGGGCTAAGGCAAGCATATCGCATATATCTCATTGCGAGACCTGGTATGCTTACCTGGGGATTTCTGGGATGAGTGATAAACTATGGTCAATACACAAAACTACAAGGCAAATGGGTCAAATATATTAAGTCTATGAACTTAATATACAGGTATATTCCTATATACCTAATAATCAACAAGTATGTTCCTACATACCTGATTATATACATGTACACGTGTTATCTGAACATCCCGGGGAAGACATTATTACTCTCAGTCTTTCTCCATGGGATGCTTTTATACAAAGAACTTTACGCTTGTATGCGCACAACATCATATTATTAGGGAACTTCGGTGATCACGCGTAGCGTCGATCTCGGATATTGAATCCGACCCTATCAAAGTTATGACTGAAATCCTGAAAGTATGACGGATATGCAGTTACCATTAGACTTAATGTGCTTATATGCTTATTTGCTATTACATGCTATTATTGGAATACTGGCTCATGGACATAAGGACATTACGTTATTTGTGCTTGCTAAATCTAAATAATACTACGATGTTAACTTGGGGTAAGTGAAGCTAAAGGTGATCATGCAAGGTAGATTACTATTACGGGTGCACACGTAATTGCAATTCACCATGCATGAAAAGTCTGGCTAATCTTACCATGAGGTAACGATCATGGGTATCACAAGTTTCTATTCTATACCCTAGGGTGCTAGGGTCATAATTCTAGTAAGTCCTTGTTGAAGGCAATCAAACATTGTAAGTCCTTGTTGAAGGCAATCAAACATTGTAAGTCCTTGTTGAAGGCAATCAAACATTATAAGTCCTTGTTGAAGGCAATCAAACATTATAAGTCCTTGTTGAAGGCAATCAAACATTATCATTTACTCAAGTCCTGTCCTACTTAGAGCCTTCATAGTATTTCCAATTATAATATTGACCTTATGAGAAATATCTCCACTTAGCGTTTCAGTAACTACTGATTAATGCTTAGAATGAAAGTGGAATACATAAATGTAGAGGAGTAATGATACTCTCTACACATACAAAACGTTATTCTTTAAGATTATGCTAAGGATAAACGGATGTCACGTAACTGGTTTAGGCATCGTTCTAGGTATGCCACGGATGTGGTGGGAACGCTGCGGGGAACCCTATATATAAGCATCCTTGGTATACCAAGAATGTGTTTAAACTGGGCTACGTGATGATCCCGATTGACTGAGGCATGGATCGGTTTGGTTGTAAACTATACGTGTACGCTTTATGGATATTGCTTCATCACATTAAACTATTTACACTTTGGAAATGTTTTTTTCTACAGTCATCAATTCCCGTGTGGAACCGATGTATAGGTTTGATTGTAGCCATTTATAACTGGTAAAACCGCCTATACAGAAGTGTAGTTGCGGTGGCTCTTATTAAACTTATATTACGTTATACTTTGGAATGATGCTAAGGAAAATTAAGTTGTTATGTAACTAGTTTAAGTATTATTCAAAGTATATCGTGGATGTGGTGGGAACGCTGCGGGGAACCCTATATATAAACATCACCGGTATACTAAGAATATGCTTAAACTAGGCTACGTAATGATCTTGATGGACCGAAGCATGGGTTATTGGAACTTGATGAATAGATTCATATGTGAATCTTTTTTATACTTTGATTCCTATCAAAGCACACACAAATCTTAAAATCATAGTCAATGCATTGTGTGTCTAAATCAAATAATTTTCAATATGAGCTTTGAATCGTTATTCGTGATTTTCAAAGTCTCGTCAAAGTCTGTGCCTTACCACCCAGTACATGCAAGGATGGAAGAGTGGGATGAGTATCTGCTTGTTGGAACGCATGTCTTTAACAAAGTTATGGCTGACTTAATGCTGTGATTAGTCGACGTACTCGCTTTGATTACACTCGGAACAACTCATTGTTTTTATGCCAAATCCCTGATTGTCATTTTCATGCTGTATAGCTCATATTACCCCAAATCTCATAAAGTATCTTAATGACATTTCAGGATGTCATCTATCAGCCCTTCTATTACTTCTTCTGAAAACGAATCGAAGCCTGAAAAGATTCTCTTAGCATACCTAGTACAAACATCTTCTAATAGAAAATCTAACCCTGAGGAGGTGATGCTTGATGCACCAGACCCATTTGAAGAGGAAGAACCCATAGACCCTGTTGTGCACACTCTACCTGATGTCGCCACTGCACCGATTAATCCCGTGGAGCCTAACCCTGCTGCACCTGTAGTTCCTATAGCATCTACAGTTGCAAGGAATGCCCCCGAGGCAAGACCCCAACAAGTGAACAATGGAGGAGCTGTGAGACGGACGGCTCGAATTAGAGGGTTCCCGGCAAACCGGATTAAGATCTGGCCGCCCGCCGATGAGACCAACTTAGGGGGCAACTATCCTGACCTACCCCCGAGTCTCTCTAGTTCCTCCAGCAGTGATGACGACCAGGACTGACGTCACACGGGCACTAATGGAGAAGTAATGACTGAAAAAAAAAGTCATTTCTAGTTACTTCGTGCTTTATGTTTAGACCCATCTAAACTATGAGTATTTGCTTATTTGGGGTGATACTTACGCGCTTGAAACCTTGGTATTTATAATGATGAAATGAATATTACTATTTTTGCTTTGTCATTGAGGTACTATCCTGAGAAGTCCATATATTCCCTTCGATTATGAATCGAATGTTCACATCTCATTGTAATGTCGAATCATTCTTGTCCTTGATTTCGTCTTCCTGATTTAAATTATTCAAGATTTGAACACCATCATAACAAATTCTGCGATCTCGAATTTCGATCTTAAGATTGTAAGCACGATCTTTCCTTCGATACACTGATATAACTTGAAATTTCCTGAATTCCTAATTGATACTAATTTTCCTTTCGACGTTAAGTCAAACTTCATACTGCTTGCACCGTGAGAAACGCAAGAGTTTTCAAGACAACCCATGACTAAGAACACTCGTATCTCCTAAATGATTATACCTCATCAAAGCAGGGGAGATCCCCTTACTTTGATGAATCACTATTGCGATAAATGGTTTTCCATTTGTTCGTTTTGTGAAATTTCATCCTCTGGATTAGGGTGACTTCCTTATCTTGAGGATTGACTTCAATTATTCTTATTGAAATTTACATTTCACAAATGACATGATCTCACCAAAATAGGATCGAAACCCGTATTTTGGTGACAAATGTCAACCCTCGATTGTTTTCTTGTTATTATCAAGATAAGCATGAATTCCATACCTTGATGACTGAATCTCAACTCTTGATCTTCAACCTACCATGGTTGTAATCAAGTAACGAGAAGGATGAACCGATGTTGGTAATTCGACCTACCAAGCCAAAGCATGATTTCTGAACCTGAAAGGAGACCCGATCGTATTAAGTTGATTTGGATTCCAAGCTTGGAGCACTTAAAATTCTTAAATCGATTTCTCTCCTTTTATCCTCATATTTGACCTAGCTATATGGAAACATTTATTCCTTACTTATCAACTTTCATTTGAGTTATCATCAAAATGTGATTGTGCGATGGTAGCCTTCCTAAACAATCCCTCTGCTGAAGATATTATCAACTTATAAACATGACTTTCTAGTCACGTAAATGTTCTCAGCTGAACTAATGGTTTGTCGAACTGCGTATGTAAACAGAAATTGCTACCTTGCAAAACATGTTTACAAATACCTTTCCTATTATTTGCATCACTCCTTGAACCGCTTTTGAATCCTTAACCTTGATGATCATTAAAAATTCTATCTGGAATTTGAACAACAAGACTTTAAAAGAGAAGTTCTGAAGAGAGTTACCAGCAAAAAGAGAAATTACTTTTGAGACTGGGTTATTTGGAGCCAAAACATTCTTAATATATGTTGAACCCGTGTTCAGCAAAAATGGGGAGAAAATTTGTGTTAATTATATGGGCATGGAAATCACTGATCAGGTGAAAAAGAGAGAAAAGATGGCAAAACTAAGGGAAGAAATAGCTGTGCAGAAGACCAAAGAGACAGAACTTAATAAAACTGTTCATATTACAGAGGAAACGATGAGAGCAAAACAAATGCTAGCAACCATGTCACACGAGATGAGATCTCCATTATCAGGGGTCGTTAGCATAGTAGAAATTCTATCAACAACAAAACTTGATAAAAATCAGAAACAACTTTTGAGTGTCATGTTGTCTTCTGATGATCTAGTCCTTCAACTTATTAGTGACATCCTTGGCTTTTCCTAAATTGATTCAGTAGTTCTGAGGTTGGAGGCCACAAAATTTAGGCCAAGAATAGGTGATGTCCCAGTGGAGGTTAATGGTGATGTTTTACGGATTAGACAAATTCTCACCCACTTGATCAGCAATGCTATCGAGTTTACCCACCAAGGAAAGGTTCAGAGTAATCTTTATGTAATAGCAAACCCATTATCTCACGACGTCGAGAAATTAACCTGCATCCGTTTCAAATATTCGTACACCGTGGTATGACGTTAAAACAATCAATCGTTATTCTGAATGATTGATTCATTTTCTGTTTTAATAATATTCTTAACCATTCTCGTGAACTCATTCCAAGATCTTCGCATAGTTTATTATTTCTTTAGACCGATGGTTGGTCAAAAGAGAAATACATATTCACAAATATGCGTTAAGGTCGTTTCATATGGTGACGTTTGGGATTCTTAAATTCCAACGGATAACCTTTCTTATCATTGTTGGTCTTATCACCTTACCACGAGATTATATTCTGGGAATCATGGATCGATAAGTTAAACAACTTATGCATAGGAAAATTCTGATTGGCAGAGTTCGGTGGAACTCCCGACATGGTCCTAAGTTCACTTTGGAACGAGAGGACGAAATGATGCGCAGGTATCCTAACCTGTTCAAAGATGTTGTCCGTACATCTTAATTTTCGGGACGAAAATTCCTCTAACAGGGGGATGATGTGACAACCCGAAAATTTTTCGTGATTTTTACAATTTATTTGTAAATTTTTATTATTATTTAATAATAGTATTAATAATAATAAAAATAATGACAATGATAATAATAATATTATTAAAATCATAATGATAGTAATAATAATAATAATAATAATAATAATAATAATAGTACTTTATAAAAGTTTATTAAATTTTGAAATAATAATAAGAATAATAAAGTCCAGGGGGTGTTTGTGTCATTTTCGAAACTTTAAAAGAAACTTAAATACATGAAATAAAAACAATCGAAACCACAGGGACCAAATGTGTAAATATTCAAAATTCAAACTGCTTTCTCTCTCCTCCCTCGCGTTTTTCCGGCGGCCCTCCGGCCAACCGCTGGCGACCTCTCCGGCGACTCCAAAACACCAAATTCACATGGTTTTGACTCGATCAAAAGCTACCGACACATTTTAGTGCATGATTCGAACTCGTGGACCCCTTTAATTTGAATAATTGAATGACCTAACATTACCAAACCCACTTCGACCCACTTTCGGCCGACCATGCACCAATCGAGCACAATGACACTAAATTAATCCAATTAATCGAGTATAAATACTCAATGATCTGTTCCTAGTCGAATGCACCTCTCAAATCAACCTGAAACATACAAAAAACCTCAACTTCGATCACTTCCTTCTTTCGGACCTGCAACATACCCGAAAGCTATCTTCCAAGCGATTTTAACACCAATTGATTGAGGGCTTTGAATCAAGATCAACAGTGGAAGCTTCACACAACTTTAATTCGATTATCATCAACAATTTCCACTCGAACAGATTCTGTCAAAACCGCGGCTTGTTCTTGTTGAATTTATCTTCAATTCGAACTTCATCACGTAAGTTAAACACATAAACATACTCGATTTAACATAGGGAATCAAAGCCCTATGATTCTAGATGTTAACAACATCGAATTGATTGTCAATTGGATTCAAGAACAGATCTAGGGTTCGGGAATTTGGGGAAATTGGGAAATTGTGGTTAAAAGAATTACAAACCAATTGTTACCGCGGCTGCGGCCTTTGGTTCACTGGTTTGGGCTGTGTGTTTGTGGGTGTGAGGTCCCGGGTTCGACCCGGGCAACCTCCTTTTTATTGTTTTATTTTTTTAAAGCTTTATAAATACTTTAAAAATATGGAAAAATTTCTAAAAATTATAAAAATAAATTTTATTAATTTTCCTTATTTTAAATCTTACAAAATAATTTTCTGTAAATTTATTTTATTTAAAAACTTTAATAGATTTTTATAAAATATTATTTAAAAATATTAAAAATACTTATTTTTATAAAATAAATTCTAAATCAAGTTTAACTATGAAATAATCATGAAAATCATGAAAATTATATAAATAATATTTATAAATATTATAAATAATTAATTCTATAAGATAAACGCTATATTATCTTTAAATATATTTTATAAATTCACAAATTATTTACAAATAAAATTGTGGATTATTTCTTGTAAAATATATTTTAACTAAAGGTATATATTAATACCTTATTATTAATCAAAATACTATAATTGTGATTATCCTTATTTGTAATTATCTTTGGATAATTATAAATTATATAATTAAACCACATCATTTTTATACTTAATTCCAAAAATATATAAATACACTTATGAAATCCTCCTAATGGAATCAAAATGCAAATAAATACTTTGTAAACTTAACACCTATTAAAAATCCCATAATTCTAATCCTTGATTTAACGTTAATTTCGAACTTAATCTTGTAAACATATATACATCCATTTGTGTACGTGTCACGTGTTAAACCAAACCAACACAAATCTTACCAAATATATTTATTCGCAATAAACACAATTTAAAGAATTAGTTACAATTAATAATAGGTATTGATCGTGCTTGATCGTGCATTGCTTAATTCTTTGAAGTTCTTGTTCATATACATTACATCAATTCAAGGTGAGTTCCGTGGCCCCTTTTTATGCTTTTATAATTGTTTCTATGTTTTTCAAACTTGGGGGAAAAGTATGCTCACCCGTTTTCGATGCTGTACAATCTTACATACAATTTTCATACTTGGAATCAATGTGATACTATTCTAATACATACATGGTGTTATTCTACGATTCTTACAACCATTAATTCCCGGGTTTGGGAACCAACGGATAGGTATTGGTAGTACTACTGGGTTGACACCCCCACCCTTCGACGATTGGTTAACTTGTGAGTTACCAACACAGCTGCCAGCAATCAGGCCAAGGGTGAATATATTCCGACAAACTTATATGCATAACGTCATTAGGTTTGGTTGTCTTAAACACATGTTATGTGGTTTTTGTTTACAGTATGATTCCATATCAAATTCTACACAGCATCAAATGTTTTAAATTTAAACCTGCGGAACTTACCAACATTATGTGTTGACATTTTTTTGAGCATATCTTTTCAGGTAATCATAAACAAAGAGGATAGCTAGAGCTGATGCCTTAGCAGAGACCCCCAGGATTTCAATAGACTGCATTTGTATTGTATACTGTTATATCTGAACACTGTGTATATGGATTTTTAGAATTATTAAGACTATGATAGTCGTGGAACTGACTAACCACGACACAAGTCACCATTGTGTCGGGCGACGTCATGACACGAGGATTTTGCATGTAATATGTCTCTGTAACTATACCAAGTGTTATGACGATCCCGTCCGTCGCATCCTCGTGTTTCCGCTATAAGCGGGTGTCACACCCTCAAAATCTGCTAACGGGGTTTTACCGTCAGGCGTGTGACACACCAGGATCTCAGATAAGCATCAGTTACACCAAACACAGTAATTACAAAACATAACATTAAGTGATTAGTTGTTTAAATCAAACATGAGTGTTTCAGACTTGCGGAAGCATTTCAAATATAGAATCAACAGTAAATCGTTTCAACATGCGTTTTAACCATAAGAATCAATAGCGTTTCACAAATTAAACTAGTTGTGTTGTGATGTATGCCATGCATGCATCCTAGCTGAGTTCTTAATCTTGTGCGTTTCTGTGACCTGAGAAAACATGCTAAAATGTGTCAACATAAAGTTGGTGAGTTCACAGGTTTTAAAAAAAAATGTGTTTGTAAGCGTATCCATAGTTTGCGTTTCAATGGTTTAGTATATATCGCATATCGTTAGGTAGCTAGCCTCTGTTCTTGTTACTTAGCGTTTCGAACCGAAGCTGACTGTTTACGTCCTATTTGTGTTTGTTGTATCCGTCATGTCTCGTCAGACCATGACAATGTGTTAGGTCAATTCAGCACCCGTTTGACCTCCAATCAAGCTAGCGCGACTAGCCCGGGCGGGGTTTGTCAGACCCAGTAGTACTACTCAAAATTACCTCGCTAATCCCATTACTAACGGTTCGACTGTGTGAGGACATGTTGTGTGTTTGCACTAACGTAACAAGCGATATCAATAATACTGGCAACCATTCATAAAATATGTTTGCATGTTTTCTCCCCCAAAAAGGAAAGAAAGTAAAAAGGGGCCGTGAAACTCACTTGGCGTATGTATATACGATGATTGAATAAGATAATAATTGATGTTTCAACGAACGCCTTCACGAAGTACCTAAACATTTATATATATATACTTTAAGATTTAGGTTATTAATAGGTTTAATGATTATACATGAACTAGGGTTTCGATAAGAATTCGAGGCTTTTTATAGATAATATGTTTTTAACGTAATTATTTATGTTTTGATTCAACTAAAAAGACTATTCATTTAATTATCTTAAATGAAAACTATTTAAATATAAAGGTTGAATATATATTTGAAATTTTATCGGATCAAAAGTTTCATTATTTGAAACAAATGATTGGTAATAAGTTAAATTAGGAACATAATACGGTTGTATTATTGAACATGTAACGTGTTAATAATAATCTATAAAAGTTAGTTTGATTATATCCTTTGTTTTGGAATTATTAGAAATAAATGTTATGATATTTTTAAGAAATAAATTCCAGTAAATTAATTTGGTGGTTTAAAAATAAACAGCTTTTATAAAATGATTTTTATAATTTTTAGGTATTTTTCGTAATTTTTAAAAGCTTAGAAGGCTTGTAAAAAAATAAATGTTGTGGCCCGGGGTCGAACCCGGGACCTCTCGGATGGGGATCATGTGCTTAACCGGTGAACCAAAGGCCTAAGCCGCGGTAATACCCGGGTTTTTAATCTTTTAAACACACCCTTTACAATTCCCCCGAATTCGAAGAACCCTAGATCTTTGAATCCAAAATCGAAACCCAATTCGCCAATAATCACAGAAATAAACATGGGGCTTTTGATCCCCGTGTGAAAACGAGCATAAGGGTGTTTTAATTACCACAAAGATGTCGATTTGATGATGAACCCTCGAAGAACCGGTCGCGGATGGTGATGGTGATCAAACGTGGTGTCTGTGTGTGTTTTAATTGATTGTGAATGAGCAATCGATCAGTAGAAGATGCAGGTCTATTTATAGTCAATTAATTTGGTTATTATAGTCGTTAGTGGCGACCGTGACTCGATCATTTGGCCGACAATGGAATTAGTCGGTTTTAGTGGATTTAACACTCGGTTTATTAAATTGAAAGGTGGCCCGAGTTCGGTTTATCCACGAGAGTGTGTCGGGATTGTTATTTTGGTCAAAACCACGTCCGTTTGGGTGTTTGAAGAGTCGCCGGAGTTGGCCGGAGGGTGGCCGGACGGCGAGGGGTCGACGGGGGGAAATGGGTTGGTTTTGGTTAATTACAGAAATGGTCCCTGGGGTTTGAACTTGTGTTTATTTTATGTCCAAACTCATTTTTTTAAAGTTTCAAAAATAACAATACAACCCCTTAACTTTATTATTATTATTATTATTATTATTATTTTTATTATTATTATTATTATTATTATTATAATAATTATTATTATTATTATTACCCTTAAATAAAATAAATTGGTTCAATTTATGATAAATGGTGAAAATTTGTTTAATAGTATTTTCCGAAAACTCGGGTTGTCACATTATCCCCTTGTTGCAGAAATTTTCGTCCCGAAAATTGGAACACTGGAGTAAATAAACTAGTATACGGAAAATTCGGTTTAACCGATGAATAAACTATGAGGACAGTTAATACACACAGTGAGTTAGCGAGCTTAATACTATCTGTCATACTAGTTAGTGACAGTTGTCACACACCATCACATTCACCACATGATCTTCATCAAGAAGAATCTTAGGTTTCCTTTCTGATTTGGGAATATCTTGAATGTTTCTAGTACTTTTGTTTATCAGAAGGTGACCATGAAACCATCTGTATTATCTGAGCTATCACACGCACTGAAATTCAGTTGGAGTTAGGTTCTGAAGGTATATCTACGAACAGGTGCGGATATTTAGACTTCATCTGATCCTCCCGTTCCCATGTAAATTCTGGTCCCCGTTTAGAGTTCCATCTTACGCGCACAATGGGAATTTTGCTACGCT
Organism: Flaveria linearis; assembly: GCA_024085815.1. Taxonomy (NCBI): domain Eukaryota; kingdom Viridiplantae; phylum Streptophyta; class Magnoliopsida; order Asterales; family Asteraceae; genus Flaveria; species Flaveria linearis. The sequence continues at coordinate 58,333 of JABSNV010000641.1, forward strand.
TTAGTGTCTTGACCTCCCGATCCATGATCTCCACTGGTTCCTCGATGAAATGCAGTTGATCATCTATCTTTAGTTCCTCCAAAGGCACGATCAATGATTCATCAGACAGACATTTCCTCAGATTGGATACGTGAAACACATCATGTATCCCCCTGAGTTCTTCAGGTAAACTCAACTGATAGGCTACTGGGCCAATCCGTTTGACAATCTCGAATGGTCCCACGTATCTTGGGCTTAACTTCCCACGCTTTCCAAAGCGTATTACACCCTTCCAGGGTGAGACCTTCAGTAGTACTTTGTCACCAACCTGGAACTCCAATGGCTTCCGGCGCTTGTCGGCGTAACTCTTTTGTCGATCACGTGCTGCCGCCATACGGTTACGAATTTGCACGATCTTCTCAGTCGTTTCGTGCACCAGTTCAGGTCCTGTGAGTTGGCTTTCTCCTACTTCTGCCCAACAGATAGGTGATCGGCACTTTCGTCCATACAATGCCTCAAATGGAGCTGCCTTGATCGAAGTGTGATAACTGTTATTATAGGAGAACTCAACTAATGGTAGATGAGTTTCCCAACTGCTGCCAAAATCGATCACACAGGCACGCAACATGTCTTCCAGTGTTTGGATTGTACGCTCACTTTGACCATCGGTCTGCGGGTGATATGCAGTACTCATATCCAGCCGCGTTCCTAATGATCGTTGTAATGATTGCCAGAAGTGAGAAGTGAACCGAGCGTCACGATCAGAAATGATAGATATTGGTACGCCATGCCGAGAGACTATTTCCCTTAAATAGATACGTGTTAGCTTCTCCATTCGATCAGTCTCTCGGATTGCCAGAAGTGTGCGGATTTCGTTAAGCGATCTACTATAACCCAAATGGTATCGCATCCGCTGGGAGTCCTAGGTAACTTCGTGATGAAGTCCATTGAGATCTGCTCCCATTTCCACACTGGGATTTCCGGTTGTTGGAGTAAGCCGGATGGTCTCTGGTATTCCACCTTAACCTTGGAACAAGTCAGGCATCTGCTTACGTACGTGGCTATCTCCGCTTTCATTCTCGGCCACCAGTAAAATTCTTTCAGGTCCTGATACATCTTGTCTGAACCTGGATGGATCGAGTAACGGGACTTATGGGCTTCATCCATTATCAACTCTCGCAGGTTCCCGTGCTGTGGTACCCAGATCCGTTTCATAAAATAACGGATTCCATCACTTCTAACCTCCAACTGTTTCTCCATGCCGCGCATGGATTCTGCCTTCAGATTCTCCGTCTTCAAGGCCTCAGATTGAGCAGCTTTGATTTGTGTTGGTAGATCAGATTGGATAGTCATTTGTAATGCGCGCACCCGACGAGGCTTTAGGGTTTCCTTACGACTAAGGGCATCCGCTACCACATTAGCCTTTCCCGGATGGTACTTGATCACACAATCATAATCATTGAGTAATTCTAACCATCGTCGTTGCCGCATATTTCATTCCTTCTGGTTAAATATGTGCTGGAGGCTCTTATGATCCGTATAGATCGTGCACCGGGTTCCATATAAGTAGTGCCTCCAGATCTTCAAGGCAAACACTACAGCTCCTAGTTCCAGATCATGCGTGGTGTAGTTCTTCTCATGCACCTTGAGTTGTCTAGATGCATAAGCTATGACTTTGTCGCGTTGCATCAGTACACATCCCAACCTTGGATGGATGCATCACAGTAAACAACGAAGTCATCAGTTCCTTTTGGTAATGCTAGAATTGGTGCGCTGCAGAGTTTGTCTTTAAGTGTCTGAAACGCTGTTTCCTCTTTGTTGCCCCACTTATAAGTTATTCCCTTATGAGTTAGGGCAGTCAAAGGTTGCGCCAATTTTGAAAATCCTTCGATGAACCTCCGGTAATAGCCTGCCAAACCAAGGAATTGTCGCACCTCAGTAGGCGTCTTTGGTGCCGGCCATTCCTTGATTGCTTTAATCTTTGAAGGATCAACATGTATTCCCTTCTCATTAACAACATGACCTAGGAATTGCACTTCACGTATCCAAAAGTCACACTTAGAGAATTTGGCGTACAGTTGCTCATTCTTCAACAATTCCAAGATCAATCGTAGATGCTCTTCATGGTCCTCCTTGGTCTTAGAGTATATCAGTATGTCATCGATAACACAATAACAAACTGATCGAGATAGGGTTTGCACACGCGATTCATAAGGTCCATGAATACCGCAGGTGCATTAGTCAACCCAAAAGGCATGACCAAGAACTCGTAATGACCATAACGAGTACGGAATGCGGTTTTGGAGATGTCTTCCTCACGAACTCGGAGTTGATGATAACCAGACCTCAAGTCGATCTTCGAATAATAGCTTGATCCCTGAAGCTGATCAAACAAGTCGTCGATACGAGGTAGAGGATATCGGTTCTTGACTGTGACTTTGTTTAATTCTCTATAATCGATGCACATTCGGAAAGTGCCGTCCTTCTTCTTAACAAAGAGAACAGGGGCTCCCCAAGGTGATGAGCTAGGTCGGATAAAGCCCTTATCTAAAAGCTCCTGAAGTTGTGATGACAACTCCTGTAATTCGTTTGGTGCTAATCGATAAGGTGCTCTAGCAATCGGGGCTGCACCGGGAGTCAGTTCGATTTGAAATTCTACTTGGCGATGAGGTGGTAGTCCAGGAAGATCCTCTGGAAACACCTCTGGAAAATCTCTTACCACGGGAATGTCTTCTATTTTCTTTTCCTCGGACTGCTTGTCGGTGACGAGCGCCAGAATAGCCACACGTCCTTTTTGTAACAACTTTTGTGCCTTCATGTAAGAGATAATACCCATTACTGCACCACTCCTATCGCCTTGGACTGTAAGAATTTCATCACCAACAGGGATTCGTATGATCTTCTCGTGACATATGACTTCTGCTTGCTGATTAGAGAGCCAATCCATGCCTACCACAACGTCAAAACTTCCTAGTGTAACAGGCATAAGATCTATAGCGAAAGTATGACCAGCGAGTTCTATCTTACAATCTCTAAGAATGTGTGTTACATGGATTTGTTTACCGTCAGCCAATTCTACGGTATATTTGGATTCTAAGGCAGAAGGAATATCATTTAGAAGACTACAGAACTTTAAGGATATGAAACTCCTATCGGCTCCAGTATCAAATAGTATAGAAGCAAAACAACCATTCAGGGGAAACGTACCAGTAACCACATTCTGGTCATCCCTTGCCTCGCCGGAACCGATCACGAATGCGCGACCCTTGGCATTGCCCCCGTTATTATCCTTGTTTCCATTCTTTAGCTGCGGGCAATCCTTCATGTAGTGGCCCTCCTTACCACACTTATAGCAGCCTCTAGTCACTCCACCCTGTCGTTGTTGTTGGAGTTGTTGTTGCGGAGTCATTAGTTCACCCCGGCAGTCTTTGGCTGCATGACCCATCTTTCCACATCTCTGGCAACGGAGTCGATCACATGGGCCACGATGATGGAAGTTGCACCGGTTACACTTAGGACTCTTGCCCGCGTAGTTGCTCGGTCCCTGGCCATAATTGTTGTTGTTGTTGTTTTGGTTGTTGTTGGTAAACTGTCTTGATGAATCAAATTTTCTGATTGGTTGTTGCTGGGTGTTATTGGAGCTTGAAGACTTGCTGTGGTTACCATCCCATTTCCTCTTATGATCTGATGAACCAGAAGCAGCACCACGTTTAGGCAAGGTGCCCTGTGCCACTGCCTGGTCGGTGAGTTTATGAGCCAGTCGGATGGCCTGCTGGATAGTGACAGGATCAGCAGCCATTACACTAGCCTGGATTTGAGGAGCCAGGCCATCAATGTACTTTTCGATCCGTTTGTAGGCCGGAGTCACCATCTGAGGACATAATGCTGCCAACTCGTGTGAACGAGTCGTGTACTCCTCAATGTCAGAACCAACCATCTTCAAATTCCAAAATTCTGCCTCCAGTTTCTGAACCTCGTTTCGAGGGCAATACTCTTCTTTCATCAAATTTTGAAGTCTTCCCAAGGCATACTGTTAGCAGCATCAAGTCCTAAGGTTTGGACCTGTGAGTTCCACCATGTCAAAGCTGGTCCTTCCAAAGTGCCAGAAGCATACTTGACACGGTTTTCTGCTGGACAGTTACACATTGCAAAGGCGGATTCCAGTTTCTCAATCCAACGAAGAAGGGTAACAACACCTTCGGAGCCTTTGAAGGAATGAGGTTTGCAGTCCATGAACATCTTGAAAGTGCAGACTGCTTGACCTCCTTGGTTTTGGTTTTGGTTGATATTGTTGTTTTGATTTTGGTTCCTGGTCTGTTCGAACGCCTCGAGCGCTTCAGCAACACGCTCATTTATGATAGCATCGAGTTCAGCTTGTGTTAGATTAATGTTTTCTTGTCTACGTGGGCGTCCAACTCTTCGTCCAGACATGATTCTACGTATTCACAATACATGACAGTCACTATCGAATAACAACTATTGATAACAATAATTTGTTTCATACTAGTAGAAATGAAGGATTTATTTGCATATCGATAGCGAGGTTTCGTGAGAACCGAGACTTTATGTCTCCAAGTATAGAAACGAAAATTTGTACTGACTATGACTGTTATCACCTAATAGAGTTACCAGAATTCTCATGCACGACAAATTACAATTACGTGTGCACCCGTAATTCTAATTTGCTTTGCATGGTCATTCATGGTTCCTCCCATTCGTGATAACATACCTTGTCAAGTACCGAGTGCTATCTGTTAAGATAGCGAAGATGATAGGGCATGTTGCAAGTAGACACGAGTACGATAGAATTTGCTGTGGTGTTCAAATCTTGGATAGTTTAAATTGGGAAAACGAAATCAAGGACAAGAATACGACAATGAGATGTTCAGAGTGTATTCGTTTGATTCGTGAATCAAAGCGAGTACGTTGACTAATCAAAGTATTTAGTCAACCACAACTTTGTTGAAAACATGCGTACCTATAAGCAGATACTCATCCCAAGGGTTCCCAGGTAAGGTAAACAGGTCCATCGGTTGATTTGGATATATGCGAATACCTTGCCTAGACAGAACACCCCGAGATACAGGCATCTTACTCTTCCAGCATTGCATGTATTCAGTAGTGGGACACAGACTTTGACGAGACTTTGAAAACCATCAATAACAATCGAGGTTTGGAGTTTGAAATCACTTGAATTAGGCACTCAAACCCTCCCGTGTGTTAAAGTAAAAGTTTTCAAGCATCCAGATTAAGTAAACATAGCTTAGAAATCTATGTGTGTGTAACTAATGCAAATCCAGTTATAGTCTAAAATGCAATGCAAATGAGATGCAAGTCCATTTTAGTTCGCTATAACTAATGCTCTGATACCAATCTGTCACACCCTCAAAATCCGCTAACGGGGTTTTACCGTCAGGCGTGTGACACACCAGGATCTCAGATAAGCATCAGTTACACCAAACACAGTAATTACAAAACATAACATTAAGTGATTAGTTTTTAAATCAAACATGAGTGTTTCAGACTTGCGGAAGCGTTTCAAATATAGAAATCAACAGTAAATCGTTTCAACATGCGTTTAACCATAAGAATCAATAGCGTTTCACAAATTAAACCAGTTGTGTTGTGATGTATGCCATGCATGCATCCTAGCTGAGTTCTTAATCTTGTGCGTTTCTGTGACCTGAGAAAACATGCTAAATGTGTCAACATAAAGTTGGTGAGTTCACAGGTTTTAAAAAAAATGTGTTTGTAAGCGTATCCATAGTTTGCGTTTCAATGGTTTAGTATATATTGCATATCGTTAGGTAGCTAGCCTCTGTTCTTGTTACTTAGCGTTTCGAACCGAAGCTGACTGTTTACGTCCTGTTTGTGTTTGTTGTATCCCGTCATGTCTCGTCAGACCATGACAATGTGTTAGGTCAATTCAGCACCCGTTTGACCTCCAATCAAGCTAGCGCGACTAGCCCGGGCGGGGTTTGTCAGACCCAGTAGTACTACTCAAATTACCTCGCTAATCCCATTACTAACGGTTCGACTGTGTGAGGACATGTTGTGTTTTGCACTAACGTAACAAGCGATATCAATAATACTGGCAACCATTCATAAAATATGTTTGCATGTTTTCTCCCCCAAAAAGGAAAGAAAGTAAAAAGGGGCCGTGAAACTCACTTGGCGTATGTATATACGATGATTGAATAAGATAATATTGATGTTTCAACGAACGCCTTCACGAAGTACCTAAACATTTATATATATATACTTTAAGATTTAGGTTATAATAAGGTTTAATGATTATACATGAACTAGGTTTCGATAAGAATTCGAGGCTTTTTATAGATAATATGTTTTTAACGTAATTATTTATGTTTTGATTCAACTAAAAGACTATTCATTTAATTATCTTAAATGAAAACTATTTAAATATAAAGGTTGAATATATATTTGAAATTTTATCGGATCAAAAGTTTCATTATTTGAAACAAATGATTGGTAATAAGTTAATTAGGAACATAATACGGTTGTATTATTGAACATGTAACGTGTTAATAAATATCTATAAAAGTTAGTTTGATTATATCCTTTGTTTTGGAATTATTAGAAATAAATGTTATGATATTTTTAAGAAATAATTCCAGTAAATTAATTTGGTGGTTAAAATAAACAGCTTTTATAAATGATTTTTATAATTTTTAGGTATTTTTTCGTAATTTTTAAAAGCTTAGAAGGCTTGTAAAAAATAAATGTTGTGGCCCGGGTCGAACCCGGGACCTCTCGGATGGGGATCATGTGCTTAACCGGTGAACCAAAGGCCTAAGCCGCGGTAATACCCGGTTTTTAATCTTTTAAACACACCCTTTACAATTCCCCCGAATCCGAAGAACCCTAGATCTTTGAATCCAAAATCGAAACCCAATTCGCCAATATCACAGAAATAAACATGGGGCTTTTGATCCCCGTGTGAAAACGAGCATAAGGGTGTGTTTAATTACCACAAAGATGTCGATTTGATGATGAACCCTCGAAGACCGGTCGCGGATGGTGATGGTGATCAAACGTGGTGTCTGTGTGTGTTTTAATTGATTGTGAATTGAGCAATCGATCAGTAGAAGATGCAGGTCTATTTATAGTCAATTAATTTGGTTATTATAGTCGTTAGTGGCGACCGTGACTCGATCATTTGGCCGACAATGGAATTAGTCGGTTTTAGTGGATTTAACACTCGGTTTATTAAATTGAAAGGTGGCCCGAGTTCGGTTTATCCACGAGAGTGTGTCGGGATTGTTATTTTGGTCAAAACCACGTCCGTTTGGGTGTTTGAAGAGTCGCCGGAGTTGGCCGAGGGTGGCCGGACGGCGAGGGGGTCGACGGGGGGAAATGGGTTGGGTTTTGGTTAATTACAGAAATGGTCCCTGGGGTTTGAACTTGTGTTTATTTTATGTCCAAACTCATTTTTTAAAGTTTCAAAATAAAATACAACCCCTCCTTTATTATTATTATTATTATTATTATTATTATTATTATTATTATTTTTTATATTATTATTATTATTATTATAATTTTATTATTATTATTATTACCCTTAAATAAAATAAATTGGTTCAATTTATGATAAACGGTGAAAATTTGTTTAATAGTATTTTCCGAAAACTCGGGTTGTCA